>MU187078.1:17196-57388 GCA_016904865.1 Pissodes strobi
CGGAAGTTGTTCTCTATGGGAGAGCAGATTTGCAATTTCTCAGCGTTTCACGGCAATTCTCTAGTTCAGGTCATTAAGCAGCCTTTGTTTAAAGCTATTCGTCGAACTATCGAAAGCTCAAAATAAATCGCTAATTTCAGTGTCTCTAGAAAAATTTACAATTTTTCCATGCAACTAATTGCCATTTAAAAGTCTTAATTACGCTGTTTGGAAGTGTTACGATTGTTCACCTTCGAAATCTCTGAAATACTCGGAAATTGCGCGTCTGGATTCGACTTTTCTTTTCACCGTGAAGTCCTGCAGGAAGCCAATATATGGCCGTCCAGAACAGCAATAATGTCCAATAAATGCTGTTAAAGTTTCTTCTTTTGCTATTTTATAAATTTATTTAATACCATATATGACATTCGTTTTGTAAATAGATAAAATATGATAAATTATTATTTTTATGTTCTAATTTTAATTTGTTGGACGAGGATCACATTTCGTTTTGTATACAATTTTCATAATGTTATAACAAACAACTTAAGGTATATCCAAGAAATACATTCGATATAGGCAATTTTCATTAGTCCCTTTTAAACTTTGCTTGGTCTAGACATTAAATGTGTAGTATTTTATTTTCTAAAAGAATACTTATGTAAAGACAAATATTTTCATTTCTCCGTAAAATTTCCTGTTATATCGTAGAGCTTTTCCTTGTTGAAAAGGATGTGCTGAATCATCTCGAAAAATAACACAATTAATAGCATATCGCAAAATGTTTTGGAACTCACCAAACCATTTAGAAGAGCGGGTGATTACATTTGTATCGATTTCTATGGCAAATAAAAATAAAGGTTTTAGGCATCCGAAGAAAAAATATTATGCCCTTTGCTATGACGAATGGGCTCTGTTTTTGGGCAATCAATATGGCAGATATTTTGTAGTCGTTATACTCCAAAATAAGGGAGAAGATGATTCCAATAACAGGGCAGACGCTTATAAATTATTATTTATTTAGGTCTTTCAAAATAACGATATGAAAATAAAAATTTCTTCGAACTGTCCCATCAGAACTTATTAGGGTCATTTTCCTAGTTCACTTATGTTTATTAATGACAGTAACCTTACCATATTCAACAGAGTTTTTAACGTCAAGCACAAGTTTTTGTTTCTGAGTTTGGGTAGTTTTACTGACGCGGTTGATACAAATTGGTAAGTTATCGATACAATTGCCATGGGTGGCAATTGTATCTTACGCCTCCAAAGAGATTAGGAATTGGTGAAAATCTTCAGGCTGTTCCGGATTTGGTCTTGATATGGAAACATCTACGGAGGTTTGCAACGTGTCCTTCAAGGATAAATTTGTCAGTCCCGGTGTCGGAGGGAGAACTTATCGGGTCATGATCTTTCCCAACAGGAATCGACTCTTCCAAATGAAGGCGACGCTAAAAGCATTGGGCTTGAGCACGGATTTTGTGCAATCGTCGAACCTCTCTTCTCAAACATCACTATAGTGTTTTATTATCAGAATGTTCGGGGTGTGAGACCTAAGACCGACGAGCTTTTGAGATCCAGTCACGCTTGCAGCTATGACCTGATTGCTCTCATCGAAACCTGGCTGAACCATACATTCTTCAATCCTGAATTATTCACTGATCAATACACTGTCTATCGAAGAGACAGGAACTATTCCGAGCTTGACTGTCTGAGAGGTGGCGGTGTTTTTTAGCCAGGTCAATCAAGATTGACGCTTCCGTTTTATCTACCCCGATTTTTAACACATACAAGGATGTATAGAATCTGGTGAGCATTGAGCTTGTTTTGTGTTTTGTCTATATACCTTCAAATTAGACCGCTGAGTGTTATCAGTCCTTCTCTAACACCTGCGAATCTCTACGGAATAAGCATTCAAATCACAAATTTTTAATATACGGCGACTTTAACCTTCCTCTGATCAGGTGGACTCTAGGGAATGACTCATTGGTCCCAACGGAATTTCACACACAGTCTACCGAGATTTTCATCGACACAATGTATTTTCTTCAGTTGCAGCAGCTGAATTCGGTTCAGAACAGCCTCGGTAAAACTTTATCTGATCTTCGAGGATGACTTGGATGATTTTGCTGTTTCGGCTTGCTCTCTTCCACTGCTGCCAATGGATAACTACCATCCAGATTTTGAGAAGCAGCTGCAGGTTTGCGGTGTATCAGTTTCGTAGAGCCAGTTATTCCGAACTGATCAATTGTACGCGGAGATTGACTGGTCCTTCATATAAACTATTGTCGATATTGTCGCATTGATTTGCCGCTTCTATGAGGTGATCTTCGAGGGCATCGATCGCTTTGTGCCTAGGAAGTGTGTTTTGACTGAGAAATGTCCTACATGGTTTGATGGTGGGCTTCGTAAATGCATTTCAAGGAAGAGCAGACTTTTTAAATGATTCAGGAATTCTGGCTTGGTAGCGGCTATGATGCTTTCTCTGCTGTTCGTCGTGAGGGTAAGATTCGAACTGATATGTGCTACCTCCTATATCTTACCAATACAGAACATCTAATCCATGAAAACGTCAAGCACTTCTGGTCATTCATCAACAGTCTCAAAAGGGAATCTAATCTCCCAGCCCGGATGTCTTACAACAGCCGAGTCCTTCGGGGCCTCTCAAGAAATAGCTGAGGCATTTGCCTCACACTTTCAGTCGTCATATTCCGGCTACAATGAAGTTGACTTAACACACATCAAGTCCGTTGAGTTTGCTACCACTTTGTCCTCGCACAGCTTTGATATCACTGAGAGGTTGATACAGCTCGATGCTTCCAAAAGGGCGGGTCCGGATGGGATCCCCACAATTTTGTTGAAAAATTGCTCATCATCTCTGGCTCCGCCATGGCGAAGTATTTTTCAGAGGTCAATTTATTGTGGCTGTTTTCCTGCAAAGTTCTTCAATCTTCAACCTGTTTTTAAATCTGAAGACAGAAGCCATATTGCCAACTACCGCGGAATATCAATTCTCTCTGCTATCCCTAAGCTGATGGAATCCATACTAACTGAAGAGATTTTTCTAATTTATACCAACTATATCGTTTCTGAGCAGCGTGGTTTCTTACAAAGGACGCTCAACTACCACTAACCTCGCTGTATATAATTTTTTTAAATTTTTCTCAATCGAGGCAGGATATCAGGTTGACCCCATTTACACTAATCTATCTAAGGCATTTGACAGCGTTTGTCATCGTCTTCTGATTGGGAAACTCTTACAGATTGGAGTCACCGGTAGCTTCTTAGCATTGATCGGTTCCTACCTCTCTGAGCGTCGTCAACATGTGGTGGTTTGTGGACGTCCTTCTCGTGAGATTTGCGTAACATCTGGAGTCCCTCAACGGATCTGACGACTTAAAGTTATACAACACCATTGGTCCGTGTCTTGCGAATGGTTTACACTCTGATCTCAACGAATTCGCGTTCTCATGCTCTTCTAATTTTTTGAGAATCAACATTGCTAAGTGCAAGTCGATTAGCTTTTACAGATGTACAAATCCAGTTGTGAGCATTACAGCATAAACAATTAATTTATTGAAACCATTCAATATGTCAATGATCTGGGGTGTGATATTTGATTGTAAGCTATCCTTTAATCAGCATATGGATGGTATTAATCTCAAGGGTTTCAGATTGCTTGGATATGTGAAGAGTAACACAAAACTTATTAATGACGCTAAAGCACTAATGTGTTGTTGCGCGTAAGACCCTTTTGAATGTGTTAGCAAGATATAATGAATAAGATGATACCTACCCTTAAGAATGCGGCCAGCGCAACATGTGTGCTCCGACTTGCTCGTCGACGTAGGAGTGGGTCAATTACTTACTCTTGACCTATCCAAATCCGCAGGCGTAAACAGGAAGATCCGCGGTCTTAAGAATCCATAAGGGCGATCCAAATCGATGACTCTCAGCTACACAAGGGTGACTATTAATTACACTTGTTTGGTTGAGGTATTCCAGAGCAAATAAAAGACGGTCACGTTCGTGCAGGTTTAAATTTATTGGCGTGCGTTAGGTTAGACGATAACGTGTTGTCATATTTCTTTCAATAAACAAAATTATATAAATTTATAACAAAAGGTAAAAGGTCTTAATTTGAAAGCAATTAATAACCTATATGCTCGTAAATATATCGACAGTAATTGAATTAAAATTGCGTTATAATAGAAGTGAATCAGATAAAGAATGATCGAATAAGTATTAGACACGCTTTAGCTATAAAGGAAGTAATAACACCAAATGATTACGAAAGATCAAACCAAGGTCAACAAATAAATCAATAATCACAGCTATCCGTCTAATAGTAGCTACTAAACTTTGGGCGCGTTTACCATGGTCGACGACTCGCAGTTGTACATAAATAAACCTTACTGATTTAGATCATTAAATACCGTTATGTAAAATTATTATAACTGGACAGTTAATAAATCAGAACGACAATGTTGATCATTTAACACAATATAAATCAAATTGTAAGATTAAAGAAATATAATATAAAAAAAACTATGATCATTAATATAGATCCACACTAGTAGATTCAACAGTTAATTAGATTCGCATAGGTAAGCTGTGCTTACACCGAAACAGTACCGAATATAGTTATATCAGTCCCACGAAGAAAACTAAAACACGCGATATGATACAACGCTGGAAAACTCTAAAACACGCAATCCAATATACGCTGAAAAATGTCAATAACACGCTGAAAATACACGCGTAAAAATATCAGTATGCCGAAAAAGATCACAAATATAACCTAAACTTATCTTTACTGGTCTTCGTCGATATCACCTACGGCCTTCTGCACGTGGACTACTGCAATGCACCTTGCGACCATAAACTCTCAGTAGCATTTGAGGTAATCCCCATACCTCTATGGCTACAGTTGGTACCAATGAAACACAAACAACTGTATTGACTGGCAACTACTTGGTTAGCTACTCAAACTATCTCCAAGCAAAAATAGCTTGCTCCGTATACACAACTCCAAGCACAACAGCTCCAGCCAAAAATAATAGCTCCCAGGAAACCGGCTCTCGGTAAAACTGCAGCTCCCAGAAAAAAAATGGCTCCCAGAAAAAAACCTGAAAGAAAACAAGCGCTAAGTATGCATTCTCTCACTGCAATATCAGACAGCCTCCTCTTTCAGAACACTCTCAACTCAATGAGTATTTAAAAACAATAATGAGAGTATTTAAAAATAATAATGAGAGTATTTAAAAATAATCATGATAGTCGTCTTGCCAAAATACCAAGGTCACAATAAAACCAATATCATATCCACCCTACAGGATAGACATCAAATACTAAGCCAAACTGACTAATAATATGCTCTTTTAAGAGTTCAGACCCCCAGGCAAGAACAAAGCTTGTCCATTTATGACATTAATATGAAATCTAAATGTACTAAGCTTATGTACGACTTTACAATTTCTTATAACCAAAATTCAAAGTAGAAATGCAATTTATCAAAGATTATATACAATTTTATACATCATTATACCCTACTATACAATACGGGTGCCCATAAGACAAAGAATCTGCTATGAGTGCTCGACTGCAATATCATACCGAGGACGGTATCAGACACTATCATTCAATACGCTTGATTTTCCAAGAATATTACTTCCTGTAAAAATAATGAGTATAAATAAATCATGCTATGCCTGTTCTAGGCCCAAATTATCTTTTGTTTGACGATATTGCATGATATACGTGCCAGAAATAATAAATTTTCAAAAGTAACACTCTATATAGCAGTATTGTGCAGTATTTTAATCCCCTCTGGGACCCGTTAGGAAACTATAATGAAATAACTTATACTCTGATAAAATAAATCCCCCCTGTACAGAAAATAAATAAGTATGTACAAAATATAAGATATGTATATTTATTTACCTAACTACGTAGGGTTTTTCGATGGTAATGACGAATTGGGGAGCAAACGCTCTCTTCTACAGGCATTCCTCGAGGAAGGAAACGGCGTACTTGGGTCCAGAATACACTGCACGTGACAAGTTACAAACCAAAAATCCCGACTCTGGCAAAAATCCATCCAATCCAGTCAAATAATTTCTCTACAGCAACCTAGTAACTACGCCACTCTCTATCTCCCGAAATAAGTATACTCCTCCTTCAGGGTGAATTAAAAATTCTTAAACTTTTTATCAGAACTACCTCCTAAGAAGGTTTGCCGAAGAAAGAGAACGAAATCAAGCCAAAAACGACTAACTAGATCGTGAAATTCAATATTCAAAAGCTAGCAAAAACTCGAATCACAGGCCCGCTTTACACTGTCCTGTATCCAACATAAAACTACTCCAGCCGATTATCGCCAAATTTACTAGCATCTGCAATATGCAATGAAACGTATCTAAGGCTGTATGATATTATGCATTGCTGGTGGGACAAAGAACTCCAACGATAATTCATCATTGACAATGACCAAACAACCAAATCATTCCGAACGGCCGCCATTTAAAACTCTTGACATCAAAGCTATTCAACGCAAAAATATCAATCGAACCTAAACGTACCTGCTAGCTTTTGTGCTGCTGCCTTGACTACTTCGGTGACGTGATTACGCCAAGACACGTTGTTTTCTACATTGATGCCCAGCAAGCTTATGGATGGGGCCAGAGGCAGTGTTTGTCCTGTCATTCATAAGTCCGGTCCTGCGGACAGCTACTTGAGTCTCTCTTGCATTAAACTGAATATTGTTGTCTTCACCCCATCCCAGGATGGTGTTCATATCCTCATGAGCTAGCTCATTGGAGTCCGCGACATGAACGAGGATATAAGAGTGCTGTCATCTGCAAAGCTTTTGTAAATAGAATTGTTTCTCCTGTCTAGGAGATCGATGATATGGAGCAGGAAGAGTATGGGAGATAATATACACCATTGAGGAACTCCGGCATTGATTTTAAGTTCCTCGGAGAGATGTCCATCAATACCAACTCGGATGCGTATATCCCTTAAGAAATTGGAAAGCCATAGAAGCAGTGCTGGTGATAGTACGTATGCCGTCAATTTGCCTAGCAATCCGTCATGTCACATTCTATCAAATGCTTTGGATATATCAAGAGCCGCTTCACGAGATTCGCTGTAGCTCTCGATGGCTTTGGTGCACAGGTAGGTCAAATTCAAATTCATTTATTCATGTTAATACAATACAGTTTACATTCGTCAATAAAATCAATAGAAAAACCGTTAATCCAGCATAATACCTACTATAAGAACAAAGACAGTTCAAAACTGGTCATTATGGACACTGAACAAATATAAGACACATACATTAAAAGTACTTAAAATTAAAACATTTAAATTTAAAACATAAAATTAACACCTAGGGAGACTGGTACATATCAGGTAAATTAATCAATATTTGTCTAATTTCTCTTTTAAAATCCTTACATTCTAAAAGCTTGATACTATCAGGCAGAGCATTGTAAAATTTTATAGCCCAATACCCAGGACCAGTCTGACACCTTCGCATCCTCCAGTATGCAGGAATCAGCTTACATTTATTTCTGGCCCGAAGCCAAATTCTGCCTCATAAAAGGCAGGTTGTCAAACACATACTAAGATGGAAGGATAAGAATTTTGAGTGCTTTAAAGACAGCTCTGCAGTCTTCTCTGTAATTTAGCTGACTGATAATTCTGATGGCCTTTCTTTGCAATCCAAAAACTTTGTATGTATGTGCTGCGTGTCCCCCAAACTAGTAGTGCATATGCAAGATGGGAATGAAAAATTTCATGATAGGACGTCATTAGAATATTCTGAGAAACATTTGAGAGACTTCTAAGTATGTACAACCCCTTGGATAATTTTTTGCATAAGGTGTCAATATGCAAATGCCATCTTAGTTTAATATCCAGAATCACTCCCAGAAACCTGACATCAGCCACACCACCATTTACATCCCCAGTTTCCCGCAAAGCAAAGATCACCTCTTTGGTTTTATCTGAGTTCAATATCAACCTATTTGCACAAAACCATCTTTCTGTCTTCTCTCGCGCAACCTCCATACCTTGATTGAACCCGCAATTGTGTTCGATGCCAAGGAGAGTGTGGTAACATCAGCATAAATTGTGAATTTAGCACACCGTTCATCATTTGGTAGGTCATTAACACAAATTATAAATAGAATAGGGCCCATTGTCGATCTCTGAGGAACCCCTCACTCGGCTGAGGTGACATTTCCCACCCTCACCACTTGCACTCTGTCTTGCAAGTAAGATTTCACCATATCAATGCTATTCTGAGAGAATCCATGCCCTTTGAGTTTAGCCAGAAGAATTTCATGGTCAACACAGTCAATTGTTTTACTCAGATCACACATCAGAACACTGTCGTATTGTAGCGTATGAAAAGATTCAGTTATATGAGATATGAGATCTAAGATAGTAAGGACCGTGCTTTTACCCTTTCGGAAACCAAATTGACTGTCCAAGAAAAGTTTGTTTGATTCAAAAAATTCAGTTATTTGCAATGACATGCACTTTTCCAAGACTTTTGACAGAATAGGAAGAAGGGAGATAGGTCGGTAATTTTGAGGCTGATCTATGTCTCCTTTTTTAAATATTGGTATAACTGTGGCTTTCTTTAGATCTATGGGAAACACATTTTCTTTAAAACACAAATTAATGAGTTTAGTCAAAGGCAGAATTATTAAATTTTTGATGGATTTCAATAAATTGACATTAAAACCAAAAATATCCCGACTAGGTTTATTTTTTAGATTATTCTACTCGGTGTATTTATCACATCCCGCACCTGATTAAATGACATTTCATTAAAAGAGAAAGGTTCAGGTGTCTATCATGCTATGTTGTTAAGGAAGTTGTTATTTGGAATATTCTTTACTAAGTTTGGGGCCATTGTTGAAAAATAATCATTGAATGTGTCGGGTGAATGACATGATCAGGGTATTTTTTTATTTCATCGATAGCTACACTTTCATACTGCCTTATAAGTCCTTCCAATAGTTTAAGGTGTTCCCTCATTGCTTTGAGTTCCTCAGTAAACCAGGTCACTTTTTGAGGTTGATCAGATCTGCACCTATAAGTTTTTTCAGGGAAGCACTTCAAATATGCCTCCTCTAGCAAATCTAAGAATTTACTAAATTTATTGTTTCCATCCACAGACACATCATTCACAAACATCCAATCAATCTCAGATACTTCATTATGGAATAAAAACATACCTTTTTGGGTTAAAGGGTGGAAAGTTTCCGTAGTTTGGGTAAAGCCTACTCTATGAAGGACATTAAACCTGACAATTTGACTGCTGTGATCTGAAGAATGCACAACATGTACAGAGGCAGAGCACAGCTCCATTGCAGAGCCCAGGAAAATATTATCAATACAATTTTGTCCTCTTGTTGGTGCATCTATCGTCTCGTACAGGTCAAAACTACCAAAAACATCTACGATTTTAATGGTATTACTGCAGTTGTTTAAAAAATTGACATTAAAGTATCCAGCTACTGCAATCTGTTTTTCGATTCCTAATTGACATAGCACAACTTCCATGGCTGTTAGGAAGGAGTCAAACTGGCCCTGTAGGCTTCGATAAATAGCTAAAATGTTAACCCTAAAATTACATAAAAATATGGCACACGATTCTATACATTTTTCTACATTTACATTTATATTTACTGTGACAAATTCAATGTTTATTTTGACAAATATGGCAACACCTCCCCCTGTTGAGTTTTCTCTAGTTAAAAAGGCTGCCTTGGATATTTGTTAAAGTAATTTCATCTTCCTTGAGCCATTGTTCTGCCAAACACAAGATGTCAATGTCTTTATCCATAACAAATGCTTCCAATTCATCCACTTTGTTACGAAGTGATCGAACATTGACATGCATAAGAGTTAGGAAGTATTTTGTCGCTTTGCTGGGTTTTCCGTTTGTATTTAAGCTGCTCTCCGGGTTTGGCGCTGGAGATTCAGAAAATGGTTCAGGATAATACCTGTTGGCCACAGTGTTGGATTCATGTACATATCTACATCAGTTTTTGGTACTGTCAATTTAAACGAGGCACGATACTTATCTTTCTTAGTATAGATTTTCTCGCATTTGCTGTCCTTACCCAGTTTATTATCAGTTAAAAAAGCCATAATCTCGTCCTCAGTTACGTCCGAAGCCAAGCCCGAGAGGAATAGGGAGCACATTGTTTGGCCAATTTTCAATAGCCCTGAATTTCCATTGCACCCTTTGAGAGGAGCAGGTCTGTTTGCTTTTTGCTGAGTATAGTGTTTCTTGAAGCCTCTTTGTTATTGAACTTCCCATTGGTTAACCTGGCTTGAATCTCCATTTAAATCAACAACTTTTTCAGCTGGCTCATCTTCTTTTGGTTTGCTGGTGTCAGAGGCAATGGTTTCCTGGCAGAAATCGAGATCTTGCGGTTGTTTTCCCGATTTCTTAAGGCTCTGGCACACAAAATGCGGTCTGTCGCGGCGGGTAGCGGTATTGGACCGCAGCGACAAAGCGATAATTTTATATTACACGGAAATGTATTATAACAGTCACACTGAAGGCGGTCTATCGCGGCGGGCTAGTTTAGATCGCGACGACGAGCGATACACTTGTACAAAATCCCAGATTTTCGCGCGTTTTAAAGAATAGTTTCATGCATCATGTCGGAAAATTCTGAAATATGTATTATTATTTGGTACACTTAGCAATATTTGGCTTTCATGTCATGTAATTCTTCAAAACACAATCTTGACATGCGGAAATATTGAAAAATCTGTCTTCATGCGACTGTAGTTCAATACAGAGACGGTGGTATTCACCAAATTGTTCGCTTTTTATTGATGGGATGCACCCAATAACGTATTTTCTTTTTCTTCTTTTGTAGCGCAAAGAGAAGAAGAATTTGCTCCTCGTCAGAGCTAGATATTGTGAACACAGGCACGACCGAACAAAAAGGAAAATATCGCAGCCTGTGTGGCATTATAGATCGCTTTACCGCTGCGAAGATCGCGCGAAAGCTGCCCGCCGCGACAGTCCGCGTTCTGTGTGCCAGAGCCTTAAAGGCTCTGATCAGTTTCTTCATGACTTTGGACATGATGGGAAATAAGGCAAACGAGACACCCAAGAAATCAGAATTAGATTCCCAGACAACCCCGAAACAAATATTGACTTTCGTTGAAAATAATGAGTTGAAAGGCTGCAAATGAAAAAATGACCAGAAAGAGAGCCGATATAAAAGCTCCTTTAAATTGAGGGTTCCGTTGCAGGTTAAGCTGAAAGTTATGCTACCTAATCTACGACCTGGGGATCTACTAAAAATATTTGTCTGAACATTCAACGCCGGATATTGCTCCAGGAAGAGGAAAAGACCAGGGTACATGACTAGTTGAAGATGCAGGTGCAATTTTTCATCAAAACGTGCAGTGCCTTAGGTGTAAATAAAGTTATCTAAAAAAATTATTTTGACGTTCATATTGGCATGTCAAGGGTGGTGATCTAATATGGTTTATATCCATTGCCCAGTCCAATGACATTTTTTTATCGTCATTGGCCCAGCCTGAAATGGACATACTTCAATAAAGCTTATTCTTCTGAGTTACTTAACCATCGTCTATATATATCACATATTGATGGTTATAATTCCTAAGCAAATTTTGCGTTATTCGTCTAATAATATTCAGTGCTAAATCAACAGACTGCAAGTGACGTTGCGAAATAAAGCAGCGAACTAGAAAAATAGGATGCAAACCCCATATCTGTGCCCATGCCGATAAATTCATTTTCTGAATACAGCCAGTCTAGAATATGCCATTAAAAATTTTTTATTACCTTTGCGCGCATCCTGAATCTTTTCATAAATCACGAACGATGACAGCCGAGTCCTTCCGATAAAACGGGCATATTTCATTCGTAATTTATTTTAAAAATAAAGGGCAATTTCCTTTGAGGAGATAAAAGTTTGTTTTCTTATTTGTGTCTGCTTTCGATGTGTCTTGAATACAAAACGGCTAAATATAAAAATGAAAATTCGTATTAAATCCTGGATTTCTCCCTGGGGCTCTATATTTTCCCCTTTTTGTAGCTTTGCGCTTTAAAGGAATAAAATAGTTTTATTGCGCGAAAGTTTGTTGTGTGGAAGCGAACTTTCGAATGTGGCCATTCAATCAATTCTTTTCGAATTGGCAACACTTTTGATATCTGGAAAGTAATTTCTCAAATGCAATAAGCCAGGAATCAATTAGATTAACAGCCACCTGGATACTTTGTTGCAAAGATGATTCTGAAAAATATCAAAACTCTGGATAAACTAAAAATCCTGGAACTAGCAAGACTGGCTATCTAGGTAATAAACTAAAATACCATGAGTCAACGTAAAATTCTCAAAGAATATTGGGTGACATCTCCTATTGTTCCAATTCTGAGCCGCAGTCGTAGGTAGCATGTATCACATACTGTACATGTAAACTGACTTGTAGGGGACAATGCTTGAGCCAATGCTTGGGCCATTCTGGAAAGGAGCTAGATTGTTATGTATTGCTGTTTGCCTAGTTCAAAATTATCACGGTGAAAAAATCATGATAAATAGTTTTAAGCAAAGGATGGTATTTATCATATACCAAAGCAGAACAGGGTAGCGGAACGCGCAAACTGATCTATCATTGAAAAAATTCGAAGTTTAAATTATTGGGCTGGATCTATAAATACTGCAGTTTATCCAAAAAATAGATCTCCAACCAACGATACAATGGGAAAAACTCCAGAACAGCAGCTTGAGCAGAACAAGACATCCTAAGATTTTTGGACGCGAAGCTTTTGTGGAAAAAAGTGAAAAGATTATTCCTATCGGATAATGTGAAGGCGATTAATGGTATACAAAGAAGCATTCAGAATAGCCACGAAAAATATTGATTGAAAATTTTGATGCGAATAAACAATTTAATTATACTTTAAATTGATACAAATTTGGTTTTTGCAGATAGATCTTTGGACTCGATAGATCCCGAAATGTGTCACAACTGGCTACGTCTGGTGGCAGTAATTCTAAGTCGAACTTATGGTCTGTTAGCAAGTTGTACAAATTGAGAAACTGTAGTAATACTAAAAGTTTTAAGGTAGAAGAACAGCAGTCAACAGGAAATTAAGAATATCAAAAGTCAGGTATAGGCTTTAAATTACATCCTGTACCTTAAACCAAAATGTGATCAAACATATTGAAAAAAAGTCGTTCGTATTACGAAAGTCGACCATGGATGTCGCCAAAAATAAATTGGTGTCTAAAATTTAGAAATACCCAGATGCCAGTACCTATCGGTACAAAGCCTGGTTGGTAGCCAAAGCATTTATCCAACCCAGTTCTTCGAAATTCTACTATGAAATTTTCTGTTGTGCTGAATAGATCAATTAGATTTCACTATAGTCTTATTTAATGAGATCTAGACGAACTTATACACTTGTAGCAAACAGAGGGTTTTATCCAAGATGAGAGGAAGCACCAAGCATGCCAATAAGAAAATGCATTTTATGGCCTTAACCAAGTTCCTAGAGCTTGCAATAAAAAAATAGCATCTGTCTACCATAAATCAAGAAACAATCGAAGGATTCATTTTTTGTTCGGCTTTGAGAACTAACAAAGATTATAGACAAAAGTGATAAAAACTGATTGAGAAATGCTGACAAGTCTTTAAAATTGGTCAAGGTAAAAGATAGAAGTGGAAATGACTTTCTAGCCTATCTGGATTGGGTTACTAAGATTGTTGAAAAAATATCAATCTAAACTTGCTCAATAAAAATTTTATATAAGCATGCGTCCAAAATGGTTTTTACTTAAATATGCAGGATGTGTAAATTTCAGTAGACCTTCCACAAATTCCTTTGTAGGAACACTTAAATGCATTTTTAATATTTCTATTTTTTGTTTGCACTACATAATAATTTTTGGTTAATCTCATACATTTTTAAACCTTAGATATACTTCGACAACTACGAATATTCATGTTTGTCACTTCTGACTTGGAAGTAGATTAGTATTATCTATCTAGACCTACCATATAGAACGATCATTTAATAAGCAATTATATTTGGATAATAAAAAGATATTTGGATCCAAATAAATGTCATGCAATGCCACCTTATAACCAGAGCGATTTAGGATACGATTTTTCTAATTGACTTAAAATTTTGTCGTTCTAAGATGCAAATTATTGAACTCACAAAATGACAGTTTTGCAGGAGAGTTAAAAAACCTTGTCAATTTTAATTTTAATTAGAAGAAAATCTAATTTATTATTTTTTCACATTGCTTATATGCATTTATTATTTACATTGTATTTAATTTTATTGTAATTTTTATATTTTGACTACGATTAAATTGATATAGGCAATTTGCTTATTTATTTTATGACTATTTTAGGACTTGGGCTATTTTCGTTTACGAGGACACCATTAAAAATACTTTTAAAACGATAAATTTTGACTATAATTTTATTTTATTAATAAAATCCAATAATCAGGTTCCGGAACAGAAAAACTTTATTCAATACTTTTACAACTTTAACAATAATATTTACACTTTATAAGTGGGACAAACTCTCGTAGAACGCATGGTAGTATATATTTAAAGACATTTTTAAATCCATTAAATGTTGAAATTTCTCCTTTTGAATTGGCATAGGCGCATCATAAAGTTGGGGCTGGGCATCATACGATGAAACAGTTTTATTTTTATTCAGGCAACATGGTAAAGGTTTCCATTCTTCTGAGTGGCGAATTTAGACATGATGGTCCCATCTGGGCTATATCTCAGGCCTCTGATTGCTTCAGATTCGATCTTGGTCTATATTCTAAACAACCAGAGATGTGCTCGTAGGCACTCTAATTTACCATAGGGATAGTTCTAAAGTCATTTTGTAAATAAAACAAAAACTTTAGCATTATATGAATATTTTAATAAGTTATTTTACTTGAAAATAACTGGAAGCTCATAAATAAATAAAATATAAACATTAAATGATTGTACGTAGTCAGTGCTACGATATGAACAATATCAGTAGAGGCAAAGTATCGACCTTAAAGAATATGACAAAATAATACTCTTAAGAACTAAAGCATTGCATAAACAGTTGTAATACTAAACTAGTATATGATTATAAACATAACCTTAAAGCTAGGTACAGTTAAATGTCTGTTTAAAGTTCCTGCGGAGCTGCTACGTATGAGCTCGGCTAGCTGAACTAACTCTGATAAGAAATATAGTAATATACAAGCAATAATAACAGGATAAATATTACCTTAAAGTCTACCTATAAGCTAGTATGTACACTATGTTCACAATTGACGAGAAACGTTCAATGTTTAGCAGTTTACCTTCCAGCACTGAGGGAAAGTCACTTTAAACACTTACTAAGTCTCTGTTGTAGCTTCTATTTACAATGTGATTCAATTTCTTGCAAACAAGAATGACTTGAATGTAGTAGTTTGAGATGGTATGCAGTTATTGCATAGCATGACCTGGATGCCTTTGTGAGTGCGGTTTTTATCCACGCAAAAATTATTGTAAAACATGCTATGCAGGAAGCATAGATATGACTCAAATGGTGTATTGAGATTTGAGAATACTGGCAGACAAGTGCCGTTAAATCCTTATATGAGAATAAGGCCAGTGAATATTTGTAGACTAGTGCAGAATAATCCTTCTATTAGAATAAGGCCAGAGTACAGCAACCCAGTGTTACACTCTGATAGAGAATGTTGAACACTCATGGATAAGAACAATGGAACGCGGGCACAGCGATGGTACCACGTTTGAGAGGTTGAGAGATTGTAAACGTATGTGAATGTAAACGTTTGAGATTCGAGACGAAACTCGATTAATATTGAGAACCCCATGAACAAAGCCTAATGGAGAAGCTAGTACAGCGATGGTACAGCGTTTGAGAGCATGTGAATGTAAACGTGTGTTTACTTACTTGACATTCGAGACGAGACTCGATTACTTGTGGTAAGAGACAAGACTCTATTGTGAGAAATACCTTTTTGTAGGCTTCCATGGATAAGACCAATGAGGACGCCATTACACAGCAGCGTCATAAATAGATTGAGTATAATGGGTGCCGATAAATAACTTTTTGTAGGCTTGAGATGACAATGATTATGGCTGGATACAACTATGTCACATGAGTACAGAACTAGAGAGATTATGAGGTCTCAAAACGTGAAAACTGACCCGACATGGCGGCTTTGCGCCATGCCGGCGGGAAACGGGAGCGCGCTTGGCGCGACTTACTTGTGCGAGAGTTGAGAGACTACTTTTTACTAGAACGTGTGAACTGGATCAGCTCGAAGGCGTTGACTCCTCCCTTTCTAGCGGGAGAAGATGCATCAATGCGGAACATAGAAAAGGGCAAATGATGTAACTGCAGAGAAGTTATATGAAACTTAACATCAGCGATTGTCTAGCATAAACTTATGCATTTTAACACAGATCTAGTCGAAATACGGTGACTAGGAATTATAAATTCGATTATTAAAGTTTGGACATATAGAGGCACTAACTTGATTACCTCAGTTTTCGCCGTGAAAGCTGTGATTGGCCGAATGTCAGAATGTGTTCCTGCATAGTGTAGCTGATACGGCCTTGGGGTTTGAAATACATTGAGGTGATTGGTTTGCACGATTAGGCGGCTGGATGCAGAACTGCTTCTTTGGCGGGGTCAGATAAGTAAACGTTGTTACAACAGATGGCGCTAGTAATATCGCCGGGGTACAGCGGGAAGCGCTATGATTGGTCGGAAGCCTTTCGAGGACGCTTTATCTTTAGCTACATAGACTACCTGCTGCAGTGGACAAAAGTTGTAACCAAGAGAAAGTTTAAAAGGGCACTTGAGAGCAATGCATTCCTGTTCTGACAGGCACAACGCACAAACATCACTATAAAAGATAATCTTTTTCACAGCTCCATTTTCCTGCATTACATGGTTTCTGACGAAGCTATACAATATTGATGTAAAAATTTTGGATGTCAGTTGTGGACAACTAGTTTTGTCTTGTAGTATAGGGAGGAGACATTGGACTTCGGACATAATAATACCGACTGTAAAGCCATCGTGTGTACATTACAATTTTCTGCTACTTTGTCTTTCTCTTTTTCATTTCGTGCTTCTTCTTTTTCACTTGATGTTCTTCAAATATATCTATGCTGATATTTCCTGTTTTATAAGCTACACACTTGTCGCACTCGTCTTTTTTCGGTGAAAATAATGCGACATTTTGATCGTCAATCATGTTTGAAAATGATGCAACAGATAATGGTAATAAATTCTTCTCAGTACACCAATCGTTTTTATAAAGCTTGTAAAGTTCTAATTTGGAGGTCCAAACTGGCTCTAAATAAAGCTTACTAGTAGACTTTTTACACTAATATGATTCCAGCTTCGGTAAGCTATTAAAAAATAATCTAAAGCCCTCTTTTTGTTTGTTTATTTTCGCCTGTCTAGGATTACTTTCTTTTTGTACTGGAATATCCTGGGTACTATCAATGTTTTTTTCAAGAAGCCAATAGCCAACTGTTCATTTTGGTATGCTAAGAGTATTGCAGAACATTGTTTTGCATACTTTTAATCTGATACCTTGTTTGTTAAGAAAGTATGAGTATGAATACGCTCGTCTTGATTGGTCTTCTTGCTTTCGATTTCTAGCTTTTTAGTTGGGCATTTGTTAATCAGTGTAGTGACATAAATTTGCTTCTCAGACCACGACACCTTCCAGAAATAATCAAAGAGTTTAGTTCTGTCATCGTTTGTTAGTTCTTTGCACTTTAGGCCAGTTTTTTCGTCACATTTACCCCTATCTCCCACACTCTTTGCTTTTTTAACTATCTTATAGTCCCAGTTTCCTTCATTCCTTCGTTTTCCTAAATACTGTTGTCCTGATTGCCTTTTAAGATTTTCAGAGTTCTTTTTCCATTCATTTTGATTGACGTGACGTCTCTTTCATCTGCTTTTGCTTTCAATTATTACTTCATTTCCTTGAATTTTACCTTCATCAGCTCTAGGAACAAGGGCTTCACTTTCTTCACTAGCTCCTTCAGAGTCAGAAGAATTTGGTTCTTCTTCATGTGGAATATCATAGGTCGGGTCAGCTAGGTCATCATCATTCGTTGTTTGATTTGATTGATTACAAGTTTCATCTCCAAAGTTAGGAAGTTGCTTAGGCAAATCGATTGAAGAGTCGTGCAAATTTTCGGAACTTCTTAGTAAGTTTTTGACTGCCTCATCAGCCATTTTAAGTAATACATCAGCCTCGACATTTTAATACAGCTTCGTTCTCCGTGAAAATGTCGCTTTCATTAATTTCCCTTCCAATGTTACTAACAGGTTCTGGCTCTAAAGTTTCTCTTGTCAAGCTTACGCCAGCAAGGAATAACATTTTTGATGCTCTGGACTGTGGATCCATTCTGCAAAAAAATCTACAAATAATATGCAGAAGACAATAGCTACCGACAGATAGTTCATGAGAATTAATAAAGCAAATATTACTAATATGTATGTACCATTGTACAGGTGCTCCCGAAGCATAGTCATGTTAAAAAATAGATTTTAAAACTATTAATTCGTTTTCTAGTCTAGAATACTTCAAGTTCGATACAAAGTTTGATTTCAAGTGGTAAAAATAATGACAAAAAATTACGCACAATAAACCTTTTTAAACAACATTACTTTTATGTATTTTTATATATATTTATTATCAGATTTGCACCTATTACAAATACAATCCCATATTGTACCCATGTAAAATTTATATTAGCGAGTTACCCAAGTTCATTTGTAATTATATTATTTGAAGTAGAAATTTGCTTAACTCCACCCCGATATTAAAACTTCGTAAAACAATAAAAATTCATCAAAACTTTAAGCTAATTTTATACTATAACTATTAAAGCATTGATAAACTACTCATTTCAATATTTGAAACATGTTTTTTTCTTACCTTTTTAATTTAAAAAATCACTAAAATAAGAACCACGTTTTATTTACATACAACGGTTACGGTTTCAATACAAATGTGGGACTTGGACAAAATGCGTATTTATTTTTTGATACTGGGGACTTCGGCAAATTTCGTTTAATGGAATTATGGCGCGTAAATACCAGATTAGGGATTTAGGCTGCTGTCAGATCATGGGTTTGTGCGTTTGTCACCAGATGGCACTAATACCTTTGGTTTGACCAAAAATGGACTTCGCCAATATGCATCTTAGAACGACTATTCTTCATCTGCCTTTGATATTTAAGTTTTTCTTGCACAATAACACAATTACTTTTACAACTATTTTCAACGTTAGAAAACAAATTCGGAAAATAAGAAACATTCCTCTGAGACCATTAGATCGTCTCCAAAATATAACTGCAAATGCAGTTACCTGCGATGCTTCCCATATGTATCGCATCTCCTATAAAAGCGCATAAAATAAAAATTTTATTAGATAATAAAATACCACCAGCCATGTTCCTGCCCGCAAGTGGCGAATACAGAATCGTCTCCTATATTTGCTAAGAGTCTGTGTAAAATGCATGTCCCTTTCACTCGGTCTGAAGCGTTGCTTTTATCAAAGCTCCATGAATGTAGATATATTTTTGAGGCTTCGCCCCTCCGGAGAAATTTTCTTTGGCAAAAGCCTCGTTTGTGAGGCATATCAATAATTAAAATACGTTATTTATTTGAAACGGGCCGACTTGCCGCCAAGATAAAGCTTGTATGCATTGTGTTTCTCTTATTTTATATGTGTATGCAATAAAGTGAAATTATTCCAAGAGGTAATTTAATTAATTCAAATAGGGTTTATTATTTTTTCATTAATTTTGCAATTTTGCCTATTTAAATAAATCTCAACACATATTAATTTCCAATTATTGCAATGCAGCTCCAACGAGTAATTCCATAAATTTATGAATTTCAAATTTTCAGAACCAATACACCGCAATGTAATATTTGACTTAATAAATTGCGATTTTGTGTCATTATCCTTCTACATTAATTTAGATGTGGTATATGGCATTTTAACATTATATAACTTAACATAAAGAGCATTAGGCTTATACAGGGTCAGATTTACCTTCCGATAGTTAAAGATCATTGTATGGAAAAAGTTCTTATGAACGCGTGTGTTGATTCGTTTTGGGATGAAGATTTAGACAAAAGTAGGATTTCTATACGCATTTGAGCATTTGAAAAACCCCAAAAAAATCCATAAAAATTTTATTATGGAAGACATCAAAAAATATTTAAGTTTTTAGTATTTTAAAAATTTATTTATATTTATATACCTAATTACTAGTGAAAAGTAAAATTTTATTTACTATTTAAATTTGAGTTAATTTTAATTCATCATTCTGTTAAGAATGGTTGTAGAATTTGTTCACATATATCACTTAAATTTCAAAAATGATATTATCCTAATGTAGTAATACTTCTTCCATTGATTACAGTTAAATTGCTCCAATTTCCAATCTTGCTCTATTCTAAAAGTGTGCCGTTGCCGATCTCAAGCTCCGCTGAGAAAAGAGGAGGGTTGGGCGTTAGGCTAACAACCTAACCCCATACAATGTCCGCTGTTACGAAACCGAAGCACTTGCTTTGGAACCGGACAGAAATAAGAAAACAATACAAGCTAAGAAATCAGGACATGAACATTGGAACATGGAACATACAAAGCTGGTATAGCCCAGGTACATCAAAAATGACCGTCCAGTCCCTCCAAGAATACAACATGGATATAATCGCACTCAAAGAAATCAGATGGACTGGAACAGGTAACGTCAAAGTAGGGAACTATCCCATTTTCTATAGCGGCCATGAATCAAGGCACGAGAGTGGAGCAGGTTTCGCCATTAAAGAGCAACTGGTGAATGAAGTCATTGGATTTACTCCCGTCAACGAAAGGATTTATTGCATGAGAGTGCGAGGCAAGCTGCACAACCTCAGCCTGATATCCATCTATGCACCAACAGGGTGACATAAAGGATACTTTCTATGATAGCCTACAAGCCGCTAATAATCAAATACCTAAACAAGATATGTTTATAGTATTTGGCTACTACAACGCAAAAATTGGAAAAGAACCGGCAGCACACCCAGTTGCTGGTATTCCCAACCTACATGATATATCGAACGACAACGGAACAAGAGTCATAGGTCTAGCATCGTCGAACGCGTTAAGGATAAAGTCAACCATGTTTTCACATGAACTCATACACAAAAAGACGTGGATTTCGAATAACGGCGTTACTAAAAACCAAATAGATCATGTTCTGGTAAACTCGAGATATGGCAACAATATAATAGACGTGAGAAGCTACAGAGAGGCCGAAGCAGATTCCGATCATCTGTAGGTAGCAGCCAAAGTTAGAACCCGCATATCTTCACGCAAAAACAAGGAAGCCAAAATAGAGGCACAACACGACACAAACAAATTACGAAAACCACAAGTATGCCTTGCGTACAAGGAAACAATCGCAGAGGGTCTCAAGAGAATAACTGAAACTGACAGTATAGAATCTAGGTGAAAGCACATAAAGAAAAGCATCGTGGAAGCAAATGAAAATGTGCTAGACCCAAAACGAAATCGACATCCATGGTTAGAAGTTGAATGTAAAAATCTTAGTGCCGTCAAAACAGAAGCACGAATAGAAATGCTTCATAGTCCATCGGAGCAGAGAACCACTAGATTCAACGAACTTAGAACACAGCTACGTAAACTGATCATGAAAAAGAAAAAAGAATATGAGACAGAAAAAGTACTTAATCTACAGGATGACTTCCACAACGATAATGCAAGGAGGTTCTACAAGGAAGTGGGGAGGAACAAAAAGGGAATCTGTCCAAGAAGTGCCACAATGCTAAAGCGTCACTGCCTCCAAAGTAGAAATACTAGACAGTTGGAAGTGCTACTTTGATGAACTACTAAACAGACTGGCACATGAAGAACCCGAAATTACTGTGCTCACTACGGCAGAGGTCAGTATCCCTCCACTATCCATTGCAGAGACAATTAGAGCCATTAAGAAACCTAAAAATAACAAAACGGCAAGCCGAGATAATATCCTAGCAAAAGTCTGAACCATGGGGAACGATCTAACCTTGCAAATACATAACCTATTACAACAAATTTGGTATCAAGAAATCCTCCCCGATGAATGGAAAGAAGGGGATATCATCCAACTTCACAAAAACGGGGACCAAATGCAACTACCAAGGTATTGCGCTACTAAGTCACGCCTATAAAATCTTCACCAACATTCTCCTTTAACGTCTCTCTCGATATACCGAAGAGATTATTGGAGACTACCAATGCGGCTTCGAAGCGGAAGATACACAACTGAACGAGCATGACAGTGTTGTTAGGGTGAGGTTGTGGGAAGCTAAGGAAGAACTTGGATTCCCACACAAGATGATACGGCTGTGTAGAACATGCCTAGAGGGGGGCAAAGAGCAGCGTTAGAATCGAAGGAGAGTACAGCAAAACTTTCTCTATCAACAGAGGCCTGAACAGGGTGACGCTTTGTCGCCAGTGCTATTTAATCTTGCATCTGAAAAAGTGGTAGGAATAGCATCAATTAACAAAGAGGTTTTTGGTCCTAAGCTTGTTTTGGCCTATGCGTATGATATCGGCGTGATAGGAGGGAGAAAGCACAAAAAGAAGCTCAGAGAATAGGTTTCCGAATAAATGAAGGAAAGACCAAATACATGCATGTCTCCCGCAACCCCCTACGATACAGAATAAGACAAAACATCACCATGGATCAATATAATTTCGAGCATGTGCGGACCTTCAAGCACCTGGGCGCAGTGATAACGGCTGGCAATAAAATGCAGGAGGAGATTAAACAGCGTATCACAAAAGCAAACAAATGTACATTTGCAGAACAGAGAAAAAAACATTTGCAGAACAAAGAAAGTCAAAAACCGTAATTTATCAACCAATAATACGACCAGTAGCAACCTACGCCAGTGAAACATGGACCCCTGACAGTTTGCGACACGGAGCTTCCAAGAAGATTTGAGAGAAAAATCCTGCGCATGATACATGACCCATACCGAGACCCTGAAACCGGCTGTTACAGAATGAGAAGCAATGCGGAGCTTGCTGAAATATATCAAAGTCCTGACATCATTCAGGAAATAAAGTCCAGCAGACCAAGATGGGCAGGGCACATACAAAGAAGTCAAACTATCGACTAATAAAACGGAGAAAAGGAAAAAGACCACTGGGAAGACCTAGGCTCAAATAAAGGGATAATATCAACAAGGACCTAGCTACCCTAAAGGTGGACCAGCAAGAATGGAGGGAGCTGGCACAAGATCGTTCTAGATGGAGGCAAATAGTCAAGGCAACCAAAACCCATCCTGGGTTTTTGGCTACGGAGAGAAATCTGTTTTGATCACTTTTCTTTTACTTTAGTGTCCGTCAGAAAGGGAGAAGTGAGCCGCACACACGCTTACAACAATTAAAAGTAAAAGTATGGTTTTAAAGAGGTTTCAGGAGCTCAATTTAATTTTGAGGATGTGCTTGTCAATAACGAAACCTTGGTTAATATTTTTGCACTTGAATAGTTGTATAGTTAATTAATTTTTTCTATTGCCTACCTTGTATAAGTGCAGTGGATTCCTATTCTGATTCGTTTTATATCTATTTCTTGGTGTAACTAGCCTTTATTAACTGAAATCCTTGACGGTTTATTTTGCATTATTTTGGGCATCTTTGCCATTGGAAGCGCTTTCGTGCTTGTCTCATTTTACAGTTTGTTTGGATTTTTGATTTTCCTAAAAGGAACGGAATTGAGTCGGGATTTTAAACTGCAAAAGGTGATGAAAATGGCAACCACAAGAAACGCACGATGCCATTTTGGAAAATCTATCCTTACCTTATCTTACAATCGCTACCTTATATTCATTATTCATATCTCACGATAAATTGTCACATTTCAGTTTTCGTTTATTTTCTCTTATATAACAGTCGTTAAAATTAGTTTTATTTCGTGCCGGACATTTCCGAATCGTGTCAACTAATAATCTTGGGTTGACATTTTGCATTGCACTTGTATTGACCGGCTAGGGATGGATGATCTGAACCATGATGTTATCGATATGTGATTTATAAATATGCAGTACATTAGAATGAACACGTTTTAAGACGCGTGTAATTTGTCAAGCAAGATATAGTAGCATGTTTATACTCAGAAGCTGCACCTTCCTTTTTGAAGCTAAGGTTCGTTTCATCACAGTTGTAGAATTTGTCTGACTGTGAACCATATTCTTTTATTACCTTTTAAGCTCTTTAATTTTTCTTGATGGTAGATAACTTTCCTTCACAAACTTCTGGTTATTAAAAGGTCAGGGAGTCCAATTTTCCCCTCCTCATGGGCTCTCGTGATTTCTCTCTAATCTAAATCTCTAACAACCTCATGTCTTTTTCGAGCGTAATAACAACGTGTCTTCACTATTTGTTACCCTAGTAATAGTGGTTTATGGTTTGATAAGAACCACTTAAATAAGTAAACCACTTAAAGATTTCCACTAACTTTATTTAAACATGGCACGTGTTTCGACGGTAACGTCTTTTTCAAATGTGAGAAATTATGGAAATCAATAAATATAAAAAATTTAATATATTACTTAACGAACAAACTTTTTTTGGGTTTTCTCCGTTATTGAACCTTTCCTAGAAATTGTTAAATTGTTTTCTTTGCTATTCATAAGGCGCCTAGGCCAAGATTATTTTTTGTAATTTACCTGCAACAGCGGAACTATATAATTTTAGCATATTTTAGTAGTGTAACTATTCACATTTGAAAAAAACGTTACCGTCGAAACACGTGTCATGTTTAAATAAAGTTAGTGGAAATCTTTAAGTGGTTTACTTATTTAAGTGGTTCTTAGTTATGGATCTCCAGCAAGTAAAGGCTAATTCGATTAAATTCTTATGGTTTAATATTGAATGGCGTATTTAATTTAAAAAGAAGTAGAAGTAAATTATATGGGAACAAAGACATAAATACATCCCTCTAAGAAATATGGAACAAAATAAATGTAATTACCTCGGATGCATCCCATATATACGGCATCTCTTTCAAAGAAGCATAAAATGGATTTTTCATTGTGCAATAAAATAACAGCTGCAAGTGGGAGCTTTATCATTGACTTTTATCTGTATTTAGTTATATTAGGTGCTTCTCATTTTTATAGCAAGAACTCAAAAATGCGACCAAATAGATGAATGAATTTCGTGGTTCAATTAGTTTATAATAGTAGAAAACGTAAGGCTTCTTTCACACATTTACTTTAACTTCATTTTCACCTGGTTTTCGGTGACTTTAAGCTCAATCTTTTGCTAAGCATTGACATAGTTTGCATTTGATCTACATTTAAAAGAACCTAGTCTTTTCAAAACGATGTGCTCCAAGTCATCGAAAACGTAGCGAAAAGGGGGTGTAAGCAAATGTGATTCAGAAGCTCCAAACTATATCTACTTGCATATTTCGTTTTTTTATAAATTAAGACTGTGAATGGCAAAATAGAACTAGCAAAACCTTCGGTTTGAAAGCAGTATGAGCGCTTTCCAAAATAAGAATTAAAGCTGTCATGTCACACGAAGCATTCCCAGGGAAATTAAATTTTCCGGCTGGTTTTGTCATCAACATCAGTCGTATTACCATGTTGTAAAGCCATTATAATACAAACAACTGTACGGTGGCTAAAGGCAATGCAAGCTCTTAAAAATTCATCCTCGTTAAACTCACGCGGACTGATTAAGCGTTTAGGAGGGATGAAATAATAATACGGCGCAAAATAAAACCCTTTTTAAGAGCGAACTGCTTTTCGGAGGGTACGGTTTTGCAGTTTCGAATAAAAAAAGAAACACAGAAAAGATAATGAATTACTTTATAGCAAAGGAAAGCTTGAGTTTTGAGATGGTTTGGTTTATTTTGAACATATTGTAATGTGGTAAGTAACAATTGAAGTTATTTAGCGAATATTTAAACGATTGCCTGCAAGTTTCAGTACTTAATTTTCTATTGCAGTAAACATTATCTTTTTTGTATTCATTATTAAGCTGATGTAATGCAGTAATATGAAACTAGGAGAAAATGATAACATGCTTGATTCTTAATTAAAGTTAAATTTCATTGATCGTGGGGTTTGTTTATATGTTAATTAAATTTCAAGGGAAAGTACGCATAGGTATAATATCATTAAATTTTGGTCACAGTACAGAGTATCATCCAATACTTTACATTCTCCTCTCGCTGTAGCGGCTGGCCCATCTGTTTTGTCAATATGCTTTTATTTTATTGTCCTCCGGCAAGGGAAAAGGGAGCCACACATGCGCTGGCCTTAAATAGCACTAAAACTTTATTATTAAGTTGGTTAAGAGCTGTAGTTTTGTTTTGAGAGCGCTTGTCAATGACATTGAACTCGCTTCCGATTTTTATACCTTGTATGGGTGTAGTGGATTCTATTCCAATGCATCCTATGTTTAGTAACTGGGTTTTAGTAGCCAAAATCCTAGATGGCATGTCCCTTTGCTTGTATTGGTTTTCGGGTACAATCCTCAATGTTTAGCTAAGCTGTCCCCTTCTAGTTAGTTTATTTACCTTTCTAAGTAGAAACGGGGTAGAGAATAAAAAAGAATCAAATAATCATGAAAACAAATCCACAATATGTCACATCGGAATAATTAATCTTATAATTATTACTTTATGGTGGAAGTTAAGATTAAATTTGCCACTGTGTGGCTACAGATCGACAGTTGCTGGAGTAACGCTCGTTTTAAACAGTAACTCGATAACGACGCAAATAATTTATTCTGATATATAATGCAAAATAACTACATTATTTTAATTCAGCTTTCACAGAATTTATAGTTTCTCTTGGAGCAATCTGAACTCCCCTATTAAGGCTAGTTAGAGTAAAGCATTTTACTGTACTTTTGATGTAGTAACTCTGCCATATTAGTAACGCCTTGGTTGCTCAAAGCTATATTAAAGTTTGCTTTTCTCAGTGTTTTTACTCTATTTTGGAAACGTGCTATTTGATTTTACATTGGAGCGTTGGATCAACCAGCTATTAAAAGATAACGGTTTATATTAGCACTGTTCTCTACGAAATTAAAATTGTTGGATCAAGCAAAGTTTGTAAAATAGAGCGCGGTAGCCGGCCATTCCGAAAAATAAACCCCGACGAATTTGGCGCACACACGCTCAATATGTCCGGGAAACGCCACGTATGCAGCAAATAGAGCGAAAACGACCAATGAATAGCTATTTATCTGAAGCATGCACTTCGAGCGTTTGCTAATATTTTCCCAAGGCTGTTTTAATTTTCCATCACAACTGGCAGCGTTCGTATTAGAAAGACTAGTAGAATACTACAGTCACATTTTTAGTCAATTTTGTTAAATTATAGCCGACATAATATAACAATTACATATTCTTAGATTTGCATTATTTATGAAACTGGAACTATTGGAAAACAGATGATACCTATTTTTCCACAACAAACAAAGGATTGTAACGGTCAGAAAATGACAGTCGACTCGATTACTATATAAAGTTTATTGTTTATTTTATATAACATTCTACTTTTAAATATTGTATTTAAATACGGTTAAAAACCAGTAATTTATATCCTCATCTTGCTCTAGTGATTTGACCATCTGTTTTGACAATATCCCTTTATTTCGGTGTCCGCCGTAAAGGGTGAACAGGGTCACACATGTAGTAGAACTGTATACTTACAATTAAGTGAGTTTCGTGAGCTTAAACTACAACTTTGTTTAGAGAACATGCTTGTTAACAACATTAAATTTCTCTCAAATTCTTATTTAAATGGACTTATAATTTTTTATATTTCATAAATTACATACCTTTTATGTGTATAGCGGATTCTAATTTTAATGCATTTTGTATTAATTTCTTTCAGCAACTGGACTTAACTGATTACATTTCTAGACGATCTTATCTTGCTTTCCCTTGTTTATATTGGTTTTTGGGAGTGTTTTCGATGATCCTTGGTAATTCAAAACTTCTCCATTTAGTTTTCTTGGGTTTTTAACTTCCATAGAACAAACGGAGTTATTTAGAGTTTTTTAAAGTTGTAACCAGCCACAAGCGTTGGATGCTAATGATGCAGTCCTAATTGCAAATTACTCATTAGGCGGTCCATATGCCTGACTCACTTAGCAGTTTATATTTTGTTTATGGAAGGTGTGGGTTGAAGTCTTTCGCAGTTAGAAAATAGGATAATACAATTTAGAAAAAAATACCCTTGAGAAAATTTGTTATTTAGACTAGGTCATATCTTGACCGCGGTTTGTCAAAATAAACATCCGGATTACAAATGATTTGTTTATTAAAAAATAATTAACTTTCACCACTTGTGTAGAAGAATTAATCCTATCTCAAATAAATTTGAAGTTCTAAACACCTTTGGTTGCATCAATCTTATTTAATATCACACCAATAGTACTAGAATGATAATTACTTGCTATTCTACGTTATAGTTAAGACTCTTATTAATATTTTAATATTACCCAATTCTTGTTGTATAAATAGAAAGAGAACATCTATGTAGGTATAATGAAATAAATATTACCCAAACTACTCTTAAATCAAATCCGTGGCAGCTTTCCAAATTTTAATTATGTGAAATAATTAACTGCCATAAACTTTACAGCCAAGTACAGTAAAAGTAACTCAATCAGCCATTCTGATACTAGCCAAATGAAATCTCTAAGTAACTAAAGACAAAATTAAGCATATCACTTAAGGTAAGCTCGACAAACAAGATAGTTAAATCAGTAAAGGATTTAATTGTAAATTCGTTGATCAAAATGACAGATAGCAAGAACGGTATACGATAATTTAGATAACTGACTTGCAGTGGTAATTATGACTTCATTAATAAAAACGATATACAGAGAGATCGGTATACTATAATCAACATAACTGACTTAGAGCCATAATTATAGCGTCAGTAATGAAAACGGTCGATAAAGAGACTGGTATATGATAATCAACAGAACTAACTTACAGTCTTAAATTATTATTTTTGAGTCTCGGGCAAGAAATCGGTTTTTCGGAAAGACCCTAGTTAAATGATAAATAGTTTTTTGCCATCTTATATGGTAATACTCGTGTTGAACATGCCCTTTCTTTAAAAAAGGGTCACCACACTGCTTCCTCACACGACGTTTACGACGAGATGGCCAGTATATTACAAAATATACATTTTATTAATGCAACGGCACTCTTAAGCGATACTCAACTCTGAAGGTAAGAAACAATTTCCGCCATCGAAACGGCTTGCTCGCCTTGAAAGTCGTGAACGAGAAGTACCCTTCAATTTTCCCCAATCTAATATATTTCATCTTTTCACTTCCTGTCGAACGGGTTCGAGCACCAAAATCAGCTTACATTAATAAGGTAGCGACAATATCGATAATACAAATTAACCAGTAAAGGAAGAAAATCGCAATACTGTATTCGGTATAATTTGCAACGTTACAAAGTATACACGGAAATGAAAACGAACTCACAATATGTCATTTTGGGACAACTAGCCTTACCTTTTTTTGTAACTGTTACTTCATGGTGAAAGATAATTGCGGATATCTGCCATCTAAAATGCCGTATTACTTCGGTTCGGTAAATTGATTTTCTATTCTATTTTATTTTTTTTTCATATCCTTGACGTTTCAATTGACAAATTAATTTGACATTTCGCCTTGCGCCTGTAGTGATAAGCTGCGTTCTATTAGTGCTTTTAGTGTAACAACTCGAGTGATCCGTTCCAAACTGTGGTATTATCGAACCAAGTTTAATACATATTTGTTTCTGCGACCAATGGTTGTTTATTATTATTACCGGTGTCGAGGATCAATGCAGTGAAGTTTCCAAAAACCACAAACCGTAAGCGGTTTGGGTTATTGGATGTCGTCATGGCTCGTGAGAATAGGTTGTTGAAAGAAAGTTAGTGAATTTTAATAGCCCTGTCGAATGTGCCTGCAGCGAGTGGGTGGAACCGCGGTGAGTGCATGTGAGCGAAGTAGATTAGGATGCTCCTTTTGCTGAAATATTATAAAAACTAATTAGGAGCATATTCTCTTTTAAGTTAAATAGGATCTTTTCAAATAGAGAAATGAAAGTCTTGTTTATGTATGACGTGTAGCGTGTAACTTATAGGGGATTGGCTAGTTCAAAACTTGGATACAAGTTCTTGTAGACTTTGCGCGTAGCCTTTCTGTCCCCTCCATCGATGAAAATCGAATAAGGCACCTTCTTATAAAGAGGGCCATCGGAAATCTTTTACCGGACCCATTTTTGAGTCTCGGGAAATACCTTGTTATGTAATATTTCTTTGGTGCCTGAACTCACCCCATAATAGAATTTTTCACTGCCTTTGTCTCAAACGAGTCGTTTGTTTTTTGTTTTTTTTTTCTGTCGCCATTTTTTGGTTCATGGTACATATTTTTTATTAAATTTCCTTTGCAGAGGTTCTACTACATGGAAAAGTTATATTCTAGACCCAAAAAAAAAAGATTATTGATCCCCACAAAACAGACACCAAAAACAGCAACAGACAGCAAACACAGCAAAACAGACAGCAAAAACAGCAAAACAGACAGCAAAAATAGCAAAATAGACAGCAAACACAGGAAAACAGACAGCAAAAGCAGCAAAATCAGCAAATTTTGCTGCTTTTGCTGTCCGTTTTGCTGTTTTTGCCTGTCTGTTTTCCTGTTTTTACTGTCTGTCTTGCTGCCTGTTTTGCTGTCTGTTTCGTAGGGATCGCTAGTGATTTTTTTTTGGTATAGAACATAACCTTTACACCTATTGGTTCTGTCTCGACAGACTATTTGATTTCAGCGTTATCAGATTTTAAAAACCCTTAACAGGTAAAATGTAGATATTTTGTCTTTGACTGTAAATGATCATGGCTTTGAGTTTTGTGCAAAAACCTTGAATGTGTTAATGATTTACGCCATTTTTTGGTACATGGTTCATATTTTTTATTAAATTTTCTTTGCAGAGGTTCTACTACATGTAAAGGCTATATTTTAGACCAAAAAAAAAGATTAGTGATCCCCACAAAACAGACAGGCAAAAACAGCAAAATAGACAGCAAACACAGCAAAACAGACAGCAAAATCAGCAAATTTTACTGCTTTTGCTGTGTTTGCTGTCTGTTTTGCTGTTTTTGCCTCTCTGTATTCCTGTTTTACTGTCGTTATCAGATTTAAAAAAACCCTTAACAGGTAAAATATACATGTAAATGATCCTGGCTTTGAGTTTTATGCAAAAACCTTGAATGTGCTAATGATATACAGGGAATTTTTTTCTTGCACGCGAAGAGGCTCTCTTCAATTAGGGAAGTCTCTTGTGTTCCCACGTGCAGAGTCCTTAAAATCCAGATAATTAAATTTTATTTTTATATATATGTTAATTACTGGTTAATACTGTTAGTCAGCCTACAATTTTTGTTATTTATTTGCACAAGAAAGTTTACATTAAGTAAGATAAATTGACCTATATAGAGACCAGTTTTTTAGATATTGTTATTTTCTCATGTTTAATACCTTAACGATAATTTATTACCATTTCATTTTGAGGCAAATTTAAAGATTTTTATTACGTCCTTTTCGATTTCATGGCTGCTTTAACATATTGTAACTAGAACATGGCTAGTGGATTCAGAAGTGTTAACGGAACATGATCGTGTTTTGGTTAATTTAGGAACTAATTATTTCCTTTTTGTACTCATTTACTTTACTGCAGGTTCGAATTCGAAGTTCAGCCTGGAGATTGAACAACTTATGCAAAAGCGTAGAGAGACCAACAGAAACTCACAGAATTACAGAGATCTCGACAGAAAGGTAAAGAAGGCAATAAGAAAGGATAGAAGGACCAAAACGTAAAAACGATTGAGATGACCATCAAAAACAATAGAAACATGAAAGTCCTTCGTTCTGGTCAATCGAGGGGCAAACTCAGTAACCATAAAATGAGAAATGGCAAAGGAGAAATTGTTATTGAAAGGGACGAAATCGTAAGAACAATCGAGGACTTCTATCGAAACCTGTATAGTCAGTCAATGGCAAACCCAAACCAAAACCAGTACGAAGAGCCAAAAGCTATTATGAATGTGGGATCAGAAGAATTGGAACCTGCCGAAAATAATGAACTGGAAGCAGCCCTGAAACATCTCAAAAATTGTAAAGCGCCAGGAGAAGACCAAATCACAAGCGAGATGCTTAAACTGGGTGGAAAAACACTCAAAAAAGCACTCATAATACTACTTAACAAATGCCTAGAAGAAGGGAGGATGCCAGATACCTGGAAAAATGCAGAAGTCATTATCCTCTTCAAGAAAGGCGACAATAGGAACATGGAGAACTATATAGGCCAATCAGTCTCGTATCTGTCCTTTACAAGTTGTTAACGAAAATCGTTACAAACCGCCTGAGCTAGAAATTTGATTTTTACCAACCAATCGAACAGGCCGGATTTAGAAAAGGTTTCAGCACCATCGACCATATCCAGACAATACGCACGCTAATAAAGAAGTGCACGGAGTATAATGTCCCACTACATATGGCCTTTGTGGACTACCGGAAGGCATTCGACTCAATCGAAATATGGGCAGTGATGAGAACGATGAACGGAGCTCGCGTAAATCATAGGTATGCAAACTTACTCAAGTACATATACGAAAATGCCACTTTACAGATGAAAATTAATGAAGACTGGATCACTGGAAAGATTCCCGTGAAAAGAGGCATTAGGCAGGGTGACACAATCTCACCTAATCTATTTACTTTGGCTTTGGAGGATGTGTTTAAATGTTTGTCTTGGGAGGGTGTCAATATAGACGGGAAACGCCTCAATCACCTGCGATTTGCTAATGATATCGTTCTCCTCAGCAGCGACACAAATGAAGTGTCAACAATGATCCAGGAACTCAAGGCTGTAGGCCTTCAAATGAACCTGAAGAGGCCTTTGTCCAGGAGTGGATATCTAGAGGCTGAAGAAGAAGACTGCAGGTTCTCTGTTAACTCACATATTTATTTACGATTTACTTTAGTTACTTTACTTATACTACTACAGGTAATTATTAGTAATCGTACTTGTTAAATAACAATCCATTAACTTTGATTTATAATTCGCTAACATTGTTTTTTATTGAATCAATCAATTAATTGTCCATTGATTTTGCTTTACTTTGGTTAAAATTTACTTAATTTGATTTGGAAATTTTAACCAGTGTTACAAAGTAACATAAATTGAAAAAATGTACATGAAGTAAAACTCACTCTTCATAATAAATTTCTAGTTATATGAAAAAAATATATTACCCTTCTACATACCTTCACTTAAGCCTGTACAATAAAACTCGATTTTAAAACATATATTCACATGATGGCTAAAAGGTGAATCCTTACCCTTGCGGTATTATGGGCAATAAAATATGTCATTTTACATCCCACAAAATTGACTAATAAAATTTTTAAAGCTTTTAGAGCATGAAACGTTATGAAAATATTGAATAATTCTCATATTTTAAACAATTAAGCTTGCATTGACAATGATATTTTCAGTGCGTATGACTTTAGCTTATTAAATCGCAATTTTAAACTTTGAAATATGATATTTGATATCTTCAACGATTTGCTTGATCTGTGCCCTCAACTTCAGTCTAGTGACCAAATCCTTCTATACAAAGCATATTAGCTTCTGGTCAATGTCCAAGACATGTCTCCAAAATATATATCAAAAACAAAAGGAAAGGTAACCCAGAAACTAAATCTGCAGTTGGAGCCTATAATCCCAAAAAGATGGCCTGAAAATTTTCGGATTGGCTCCGACTATTTTTACTTATGACATCGAAGCGAAAGAACAAAGCACGCCCAAAAGTTTGACTAAGGCTGCGTAAATGTAACCAATGGTACTAATCGGGCATTATGCAACAGAAAACTTCTCACACTTAAAAAAAAAACAAGAGATGATAGCAATGGCCAAATCAGCATGTACTCGAACCATAATTCAATGCCAATGAAAGAAATTAATAAATTGTAGCAATGATTCTAGTACAATTAGGTCAGTGAAATAGTACCAACGATTTTTTGGATAACTGCAAACCACTCCATCCTACGGACGCCGCAAGAATCACTGTTTCTTGTCGAAAACATTAAAGCAGATATCAGGCTAGAAATTTAGTGCATTTAATAGTTATAATAGATGGCACAATGATGTCGAAATTCGATTAAATATTCGGGAACATTATTTGACAACGAAAACATATCAAATGTGCCTAATATAAGTAAATTTTAAATATACGAAATTTAAAATGTTACAACCTTCCTCGGGACTTCAGCTAATTTGTTCAGCTGTAAATAGGCTAGCATATTCACTTTTTGATCCGTTCACCTAGATCAGAGTCTATTTTACTATTTGCCATTTGCTTGGGTTAGTGTAACCATGGCTCGACTTTGTTAGCTTCCACTGACAAAATTTTCTGTTCCAATACCATGTAAAATTTAAATTAGCTGATATATCGGTTTACCTAAGACCACATTTCAATCAAACCAAAGTTACAAAAGCAACCAGGACGTAATGAAAGCGAAAAAATTGGAATAAAGCCCCTCCGAATTCGTCATTTTATTCAATTCACATTTATCTTACAATGACCCCGTTCATATTTTGATGTCAAGACAATGCCACAGGCCATCCTAACATGACTATCTACTGAAAGAGGACTTAACTCTGCCAAATCAATATATTTTCGCTCGAATTATTATTAACTAGATATGTCGAAACCAAACCTTAACATCTAAAAACATTTAATAGTCAATACAAATGTTTACATCAATAAATCTCAAACATATATGTCAGGTCGATCAATTTTGCGTCGTTATAAAATAAAAAGTGTGATTTTATTTTCCGTGTATTGGCGCAATTCTTTATCAAATAATTGCCCGGAAAGTTACCAAATTTGGACAGGTATTGAAAACAATAATTCTGCGGGAATTTCGATCGTGGCGGAACGGTTGCAATATGTTTGAAATATTTATGCTTTAAAAATTGCAAATTATCGTTCCTAAAATTAATAGAGAATATATAATTCAAACTTTACAGCATAAGTTCCATAAATAATTTATAATAAAACCTAAAACTTTAAAATTAAAATGCTGGATTTATTATTACTTGTGAAATTAAAATAGTGGCAGTCGCAGTGTGTGCTCCTAATAAGTATTTTAAGCTTCTTTGATAGATAACGAAATTATTATGCCGAGCACTTTATAATAGCCGTGACGTAGTGCAATGGTAAGGTGTTAAAATAAATAAATTTGAGCTCCAGATTTTTCTAAACGAATTTACGGTGAAGACTAGCGAACCGTTCTTTATTCATTTTATTCCAGAAGTGCGCTGAACTGAGTTTGTTTAATTTATCTGAATAGACCCATGCTAACGCCTAGATTAGTTACAACGCCATGGTCTACATGAGATAAATTCTAAAAATAAGATTTGAACCAAAATAGTTTGACAAGTTCTTGCAGAGAGCAATAAATTGTTACATGTCAATTTAGCATGAAAATTGAAAGTATGATAGTCATATACGTAACTTGATTTTCTCTATTTGATAGGACGAAATGTTGCGCGAAAAACCCTTTTTATCGCCTGAAAATTGAAAATTCCATTTACTTGGGTGTACTGTACTGTACTCATACTGGCTGGACTCGTGTTTTGGATTACAGTTGATGAATTGACTGCTCGCTTCAGATTCACCTTGAAACTGTAGTCGCTCTACTCATCTGAGCTACTATCATGAGCACTCCGCTTCATTTTCTACTATCTCCAAGGTGGGAGGAACATTCTGTTTTTCCTCAGATTTCGCCGCTTGATCATCAAGTTTCTTCAACAATGTAAGAATCATAGCAATCCATTCTGACTTAGACTTACATTTGTCTTGATCAGACCCTGGCTCCATATGATCAAGTCGATTCAAAACATGGTCCAGCTTACTCTGGAACTTCATGAAGTTACTGCTTATGCTGTTTCCAATGAATTTGCTTATATCCCTTATAAGTTTCTTAATCTTCTTGTCCACAGCTTTAGCATCCTCTTCATAACTGAAGGATATTCTGGATATCTAACACTTTCGCCACTCTTTTCCATCTGAAGGGTCAATGACAAGCGATGCCTCATATCCTTACAATTACCAGCTGCAATCCCTCTGACAGCGAGTTTGTATGTAAGCTCATCTTGACAAGACTTAGTCTATTAACTAGTGTGGCAAACGGATAAACAAAAAATAAGTATATAAGTATAACAACAGTGTCACTTATCACCAACACTTAATAACTAAACCACTAAATAATGGCACAACTACTTTGAGAATACCGTCACTTTGAAGTGTCCGAATTTACCCTGAATCTCTCAACCAAATTTAATCAGTTTCAAATTATAATTATTTTCCAAGTTTATCGTTTAAATGACAGCCCCACGTTGGGCGCCAAAATGTTGCGCGTAAAACCCTTTTAAATGTGTTAGCAATATATAATAAATAAGGATGCAGCCAGTGCAATATGTGTACTGCGACTTGCTTGTAGGAGTGGGAGTAGGTCTGCGGATTTAGTTAGTTCAAACTGGTGGTGCCCTGGTCAAAAGTAAATAATTGACCCACTCATGCCGACGAGCAAGTCGGAACACACATGTTGCGCTGGCCGCATCATTAAGGGTAGGTACCGTCTTATTTATTATATATTGCTAACACATTTAAAAGCGTTCTACGTGCAACAAAATTCATTTGGCAAAAGAAAGAAAAAGAGCAGTTCAAATAAATTCTCACAAAACCTTCCACGATTTCGTCTGTACAAATTTAATTTTCGAATCTGGGTCTGCCCAATTTTCTAGGATATCGTGGCCATATAGTTTTTCAGATTCCTATATAACAATAATGAATCTCCATAATTAGTGATTTAAATAGCCTCAACACCGTCCTGATTGTATTCCAAAAAAAGGATATTTTGAAAATTCCCTCCCTTCATCACTTTAATACCCACGCATTTTATTTTCTATGTATTTTAGTTGTCACATTAAGGGCAAACAGAAATTGGCGATTCTATGGACTGTGGTAGGTTTAGAATTTGACTATAATACAAGTGGTCATCTATTATAACTTTAGTATACACAATCTTCTTCTTTCATCGGTGGTTATAGCGTCCTACGCCTTCCGCCTCTTAGTCTTCCCAGTCCCCTGGCCGTAGATTACGCTCAGACATTGCTCGCTCTATTCCTCCCATCCATGTTTTTTGTCTACCCATTTTTCTTTCCGTTGGCACTCATTTCATTATTTGTCTGAGAATACGTTATTCGCCCATTCTTTCTATGTATCCCTTCTGTATTTTCTCTATAATGGTTGTTGGCACCTTCATTATTTCTCTTGTGTGTTCATTCCTAATTTGTTCGAGCCTTGACTTGCCAGCAGGTCTTTGCCAGTTTTCAGTTTCCAGGGCTAATAGCCGACGTTCCAGGGCTTTGTTTATCTGTCATGTTTGGCATCCACATAGGGGTACTCAAAAATACTGTATTGTACAGGAGGTGTTTTCGATCGCGGTATATGCATTTGGACCAAAGAATTGAGTTTAGACAGCCGATTACTCGTTTTCCCTTCATACCTCGATGTTCAATTTCTTTTTCTGTTGGTCCTTTTTCACCAATTTTTGTCCCTAGAAATGTATATTCATTACAAGCATCCATTTTATCTCCCGCAACTCGAGGATACTGAGCTTGTGTTTTATTTACTGATAAGCCCCATTCCTCGTAGTGTATGAATAGTCTTCAAGTCATGAACTCTAGATCTTCCATATCCTGTGCAATAAACACTTAATCGTCTGCAAAGTGAAGGGTATATAGAGTTGTGTCTTCATTCAGTTGTATGCCAATTCCATTACCTGGTCTCCATCAATTCTTCAATAGTTCGTTTAAATATATTTTTTTAAAATAGTGAAGGCAGCATCCCTGTCTCAGACCATTTGCTGCATCGAAGCTATCTGACGTAGTTCCTATCTTAACTCTTGATGTTGGGTGTTCATACAGTTGTTGGATAGCTCTTATAGCACTGTTATTTATGGGGGATTTTCCTAGGATTTGCCAAAGATTTGTATCGGTACAAAATCATAGGCCTTTGTTAAATCCACGAATAGTTGGTGTACTTCATGGTTCCTTGCTACCATCCTTTCATTAAGCTGCACCAAGGTGAAAATATGGTTGATACACGACCTGCCAGCGCGCAACCCCTCCTGTTGTTCAATCTCTAGGGATCCATACTCTTGCTCTATTACATTCCTCAATATTTTTCCATAGAATCGATATGCATCTGTAGTTTCCACATAGTATACACAATCTATTAGTCTAATATTATAGCTTTAGTATACTTCAGTATGGCCATCAAATTAGAACCAAATTCAAAACAAATCTACCACATTTCTAGCTTGCCAGAAGCTAGTTTAGTGTTACCGAAGATTTGTAGTTTATATTTTAAAATATCGAGAAGATAGAAGAAGAGTGGTATCTTACTCAAATTACCTTTTGTTAGAGAACATTATGCTATATAATACTTCAACCAAGTAGATACATCAGTGCAGCTTTAGATATCGCAAGAGACAAGAAAAAGGCATCTATATATTATTATAATTGGAGATTTTATAAATTATTCTAGATGTTCTTAAATGTGACTTGTGTGTTTAATCATATATCCTCCAGTACTGGATATAACTAAGATTAATCGGTACTGTAAAATTAGTCGAGACACCAATGCAGAATTTCCACAAGTCTATGATCTTAATATTTTCATATAGTTTCTTCTTAAAACTACAGCTCAAAGAATCACTCCCTTAATTCTATACTATCACGAACTGTATTCCTTGAGTGCAGATTATGTAGCTCAAATCAGGAATCGATCAACGTCAGGTAAGAGGAGATCATAAAGAGTATACTTTAGTAAGATCAATAACAATATATATTGGTCAAAGCCTTAACGAAACCATACTTTACTCGATAATGATAATGCGTGTAAATTTTCGGTTGAGGTATACTTGAAATTGTTTTTAAAACTCTTGGTCACTGGTTGTAAATGTGCTTTATTTATGGTTAGCTTTTGCTATTTAATTTAGGTAGATATTTGAACGTTTTTACGACAGATTAGTTTAGCTTAATTTCACTCAAATTTTACACTGCACCGTAACTATTTGTTAGTTTTCACGTTGACAAATTTATCGTAGTTTCGAATTTACCACTTTAGTTGAGTGATCCCAAGACCACGCACATGTGTACTATATAACTTAGCTTTAGCTCGAGAATTGGGTTGCAGAATAAAACCCCCGGAACACTATGCACATGTGTGCTGTAGCGAACGGGTGAGAGACAAAGTCTATCGAACTGATGGTTTTCATATAATAAAACCTGCTGATAGTTGCACGCTTAAAGTTCATAATATTTTCCAAGTTCAAGATGCGTTTTAGTAGTTTACATATTTTACTCTATAAAGAAAAGCGACCAAAATTTAAGACTGAAGGACCAATATTTCTTGTTGCTAGCTGCAAGCGCCACCGGACGCTATATTAACCTAAAATATCTGCAGAAAATAATAGACGTCGCTCGAGTTGCAACCTGCAACTAATCATTCATTCATTTCATTCTATTTGCGGCATACGTGGCGCTTTCCAAATTCGCCAGTGTTTTTTTGCTTCGACCATTCCAGCCCGTTATATGCGCTTTATTTTACAAACGTTACCCAGTCCTCTAATTTGAATTCAGTCAAGCATAGGACTAGCGCACGCCGTTATCTTTTAATAGCTGGTTACGCCGAATAAAACTAAATAACATGGATCAAATTGGGCTGAACTAAATTTTGACTACGAGCTTTTATTTAAAAAAGCCTGGGTGGCGCTCGTTTTTTCTCACGGGTGGTGGCGTGGGATACTATATAGCCCATCCGAGGAAATAGGTATTTTTTGGCTCTAAACAGTATGCTTATTATAAATGTAGGTATATTTCAACACACGTGCCAATATATAGTAACATAGTGGTAGGTAATTTAATAACTAAAAACTGAACAAAATGAAACATAATT
>MU187078.1:62388-79880 GCA_016904865.1 Pissodes strobi
TTCAGTATTTCAAATATTGTTGAATATGCCCACTATTGATACAATCTCGGAAGTCGCTTTCTAATTTATTTGTTGCATGGGTAATAAAAATTGGATTGTTCTGGTTAAGGTCGTTTATATAGTATACAATTCTCACCCTGAGCTCTTCAATAATGGCACTTCTCTGAGCATAAACTTTGTTGTTAAATATCCCCACAAAAACGCATCTAAGGGCGTTAGATCTGGGCTGTTCGGTGGTCAGTAGACGGTTCGCCGCCTATTATTTGAGCAGATTGGCGAATTGGAAGCATACCAAGAGAATCTCTGTTTCCTGATTTAAAAATTGTAAATATCTTTCGCCAGTTAGGGAACCTTCATAACAAATAGAGCCAATAATTTGACATAATAGCTGTTTTTGTCACTGTCATTCACGGCTATTTTGACACATTTCATATTTTTCTTAATGGCGAGCAAGGCTACTTCGATTGGTTTGAATTCATGCTTTGTCAACTTTTAAAGGCAAATAGCTCGGAAATGGCTTAAGCAAATGTAGACAAATTATATATTTTTGTAATCGGAGAATAAAGATCTTTCGTCCTGGGGAGAAATATACAGGGTGTCCCATTTAAAAAATATATATTTTTTGTTTTTCGCACTTTTTGCAACACCCTGTATAGACAAAAATATGTTTTCTGAGAACTACTTCTCCAGCACTACAACTTTTATATTTACATCTTTTTTCTAAACAGTGGCACAAAAAAGTTAAGGGGGGTGGGAAAATATAAAAAATGACCCTGTACCTTAAAAATTATTAAGGATCTCGAAATATTATATGAATTTTCAATTTTACCGAAAATTTAAGGCGGATTTCAAGAATCCATACGAAATGCTTGAATAAACGGGCATTTCTCCAGAATTTCGATTTTTTTTAGACCGTTGCATGTCTCAGCGATTTTCCAAAATCGCTTTTTATTTCTCTAACGTAAAATTACTTATATATCTCGAAATAAATTTAAATTATTTAAATCCGGAAAAAAATTACTTAGATCTCAAAAATCCATACGAGAGGCTTGAATAATTGCACTTTTATCCGAAATTTCAATTATTCCAGAGCGGAGCATTTGGTATTGATTGAAAATGCTGAACGGTCTCGAAATTATGTATAACTGTTCTATTCCAAAAAGAATTTTAATTATATTTTGAAAATACATACGAGAAATTTGAATAATTACGCCTTCATTCAAAAACTGGATTTTTCCGAAGCGGTACATTTTTCAGCATTTGACCCAAATCGTTTTTTTTTTCACTGCATCTTAAAAATATTTAACGATCTCGGAATTTTATATGAATTTCCAGTTTTACCGGAAATTTTAGGAAGATTTCGAGAATCAAAACGAAATATATGAATAAACGGGCTTCTCCAGAATTTCGAATTTTTTTAACCGTTACATTTTTCAATGATTGTCCGAAATTGCTTTTTTTCACTCTAACGTAAAAATACTTAAATATCTCGAAATAAATTAAAATCATTTAAATCCAGACAAAAATTACTTATATCTCAAAAATCCATACGAGATGCTTGAATAATTGCACTTTTATCCGAAATTAAAATTTTTCCAGACCGGGGCATTTTTTGGGATTGACTGAAATCGATATTTTTGTTCCACCAGGGATCTTGGATTTAATTTAAATTTTGCAAATTGAAATTGTACGTATAATTCCAAAATCAACTCGAGGGATTTGAGTAATCGGGCATTTATTCAAAATTTTAAATATTCAGGGCCGGTGCATTTTTCAGGTGTGGATCAAATTATGGATTTGTTTGTTACTTGTCATAAAAATGCTGAACTATATCGAAATTATGTAAAACTGTTCAATTTCAAAAGGAATTTTAATTAGATTTTGAAACAAATTATGAGAAATTTGAATAATTGCACCTTTATTCAATAACTGGATTTTTCTTAAGCGGTAATTGGGTATTTATTCAATATTGTCAATATTCCGAACCGGTGCATTTTTCAAGTATTGATCAAGTTATGGATTTGTTTGTTACTTGTCAGAGAAATGCTGAACTATCTCGAAAGTATGTAAAACTGTTCAATTCCAAAAGGAATTTTAATTAGATTTTGAAAATACGAGAAATTTGAATAATCCCGCTTTCATTCAAAAACAGGATTTTTCCGAAGCGGTGCATTTTGAGCATTTGACTCAAATCGTTTTTTTAACTGCACCTTAAAAATATTTAAAGATCTCAAAATTTTATATGAATTTTCAATGTTACCGGAAATTTTATGCAGATTTTAAGAATCCATACGAAATGTTTGATTAAGCGGGCATTTCTCCAGAATTTCAATTTTTTTGGACCGTTGCATTTCCCAGCGTTTTTCCAAAATCGCTTTTTTTCACTCAAACGTAAAATTACTTATATATCTCGAAAAAAATTGATATCATTTAAATCCAGAAAAATATGTACTTAGATATGAAAAATCCATACAGGAGGCTTGAATAATTGCACGTTTCTCCGAAATTTAAAATTTTCCAAACCGAAGCATATTTCAGCGATTGACCAGCAATTGCTATACCATAAAAATACTTGCGGATCTTGAATTTGACTTAAATTTTGGGAATCCATGGGAAATTGGAGGCATATTTCGAAAATCGACACGAGAAATTTGAATATTGGGGCATTTATTTAAAAAATTTAATATTCCAAACCGGTGCTTTTTCAGGTATGGATCAAATTATGGATTTATTTGAAACTTGTATAGATATGAACGATCTCGAAATTACGTAGAACTTCAAAAATCACTTGTACAGCGGCTAGTTTATCCCACTCCCGCCTTCCAGATCTGCCACGTACTCAAAGCAGCCCAAGCTAACCCACACCGATTTCAACGGTATACAAATTTGAATTTGGCGCAGGTTATTGTACAGTAAATAAAATCTATCCTATTCCAGCCAGTATTTAGTCTACCTGTTATATAAACAAAATCCAAGAATGCTCTTATTTCGCATTCATCTATATATTCTTGGATTATCCCACTTTTTGTATAAGTACAGTTTACGAATCTTAGTTGTCATTGGATCGTTGACATGATCGTGAAATCATTCCAAAAGTATTTTGGCATTTCTTGCAGCTCCAAGAGGACCAGGTACTTTGGCATCTATATTATGTACTCTAGTGGTGGTTTGACCGTCTTTATCTGGGTAAAGACTCCTGCTGATCAGATCCTTCTAGAGTATCATCTGGATCTTGTTCAATGTCATATCCAAGAATTTCTCGTTGTACATTATGTATTTCTTCATCTATTGAGTCAGATTCTGACAACTCGTTAGCATCTTCCTTTTGTTCAGGTTATTTCAACCAATTGGGTCTGCCTTTTATAACACTGCAAATAACTAAATCTGCGTATCCATTGGTATCACTGCTCCGAAATTATAAGCGCCATAGATCCAGTATTAAAAAAATAATATATTATACTATTGTTGATATAGCTGCAGATTCCATCGACATGTGCAGAAAATTGAAGAGAATATTTTCTTTATTGCTTCTCAACAACGGCTAGAGAGTTGTCTTCTTATTCCAAATCGTGCATGTTTCTCGAAGCGATAAATCAATCCTCGCCATCTTTGAAACCTAGTTTGAAAACTCTCCACCTTAATTACTCTTTAAAAATTAACTGCCTACACATTTATTTGCCATATCATTGGCGCATAAAAAATCCCGATTCTCTGCGCTCCTGCAAAAGTAAATATGCAGCATTACAGTAGTTAAACTTCAATAAAACTGCTCATAAATTTTCAGTCATCAATATCAGCGAGTTTGTTTCAGTTTCGCTATTCATTTCAAGGGATATTGAACGAAATGCTGCAGTGCTTAAAACGGTATGTTTATTTTATTCTCATATTGAGGCAATTTCGTTTTTGGTCATGTAATAACAGTTACATCATATCAGCTCAAATTTAAACTCATTATTTTAATGTCTTTTTAAATGCAGTAAAATAACTGACACAAGCAGAATACGGGAGAAACTCTAAACAAGAAAATAATCCATTCATCAATCATTGATTATCATAAATCTAGGAATAGTTATCAATATAAACAACGAATGCTCAAAGGAAAAATGAACTGGACAAAAACCGCCAGAACATCATTTATAAAAATGAGAAAAGTATTCCGTTGAAGCACGGAAGTCAAAATCGGAAGCACTCGAGATTTCGATGCACAGAAAAATATTAACAAATTTAGAAGTACTGAGGTGAATAAAAAGAAAAAAGGATTCATTCATAATGCTTGCGACACATTATGAGAGGAGATAAGTATCATTTACTCCATGCAATAATGCCGGAAAAGATTCAAGCTAAAAGAAGTGCAGACAAACACGATACTCACGCATGCTAAATTTGGGGAAACAACGGTTCAACTACAGTACACAGATATGTTTAGATTAGCTGCTTCAAGAATATTGATTAATATTTTGGAAATCAGCTGCTTTTATAGCATTCCATACATGACAGTTTCAAATAAACTTTAAAGAGATTAAACTTCAATAAAACTGGTCCGTAATAATCAAAGTTCAGTACAAGTTCGTCTATTTTAGTTTTAGTATTCATTACAACGGCCCGATTGGGCATTGCACGAAATGCTGCCACACACAAACTGCACACGCGAATTTTTATTATTCTCACCGTCACGCCATTGCTGTTTCGCTATTACGAGAATTACCAAATAATAGTTTTCATGTCTGGAATTCGGTTTCGACATAATGCAAGAACCTTTATGATTAATTGGCTTCTAACCGGGATACATTAAGATTTTATTAAAACACATTGTTGCCGATCGGTATCTGGACAGGGGTTATGTATATTTCCGACTAATTTGCCATCCAGCGCTGAAAAGAGGCTTTAGCCAGAGTAAATTAACTGTAATTTTAGACTAACTATAAAAACGTTAAAGTAAAAGGGAGATAAAATGTATTTTAGTATCGGCTTAAGGCGATAAGTGTTAGCTTTATTCTATAATCTGACCCATTTTGCTCTTGAAGATAAGCCTTAAAATAATATATACAAGAGGTTTGGGTACATAGTGGTACTTATCTTCGAAAGTAGATAGATCGACTCAAAATGGGACAAACATTTCATATAAACATCGGTCGGTTTTTAGAGAAATGGGTTTTCGTCGATAAAATTTAACTGCTTTGAAGAAGGGGGACTCACCTAGAGGTCAGATTTAAGCACCAGTTGGGGTTCCAGGTTTAGGACATCCAGAGGAGACTGCTTCTGTATGTAGGCATATGTTCACTGGATGAACAAATTTGGTGTGAGACAAAGTCTGCCGGACTGAGGGTCCGGTCCGCTCCAGGATTTATATTAGATAGTCGATAACTTTTAACTGTTTTGAAGATAAGTTTTGTTTAAGTACTTAACATATGCAAATTTGAGATTATTTTAACTTAGAGCTTCGATAGATTTGTTTTAGGTCCGACTTTGCTACTTGGGGGAGCGCTCAGGGCGGCCACCGCAAGTTTTCTTACATGTGGGCGCTGGGGCAAAGAGATTGGAGAATTCAATCAGATATGAGCATCAGTTGATGTTTCGGTTACATATTTACGGCATCCAGAGGAAACTGCATATGTATGTAGGCATATGTTCACTGGACGAACGGATTTGGTGTGGGACAAAGTCTTTAGGACTAAGGGTCCACTCGAGGTTTTATATTAGATAGTCGATAACTTTTAACTGCTTTGAATAGGAGGGATAAATTTCCACTTGAAATATTTAACATATCTAAATCTGAGATTATTTTAACTGCAGCATTACAGTAGTAAAACTCAACTAACTATATGTTTTAGTTCCGACTTTGCTACTTGGAGGAGCGCTCAGGGAGTCTGCCGCAAGTTTCCTTGCATATGGGCACTAAGGCAAAGAGTTTGAGGCACTCACCTTGAGATGCCCCTTCAGAGGTCAGATTTGAGCACCAATTAGGGTTTGGGTTACAGATTTAGAACATAAAGAGGAGACTGCATCTGTATGTAGGTATATGTCCACTGGATGAACGGATTTGTCGTGAGACAAATACTTAACATATTTAAATTTGAGATTATTTTAACTGAGAGCTTCGACAAATTTATTTCAGGTCCGACTTTGCTAGTTGGAAGAGCGCTCAGGGGGGCCGTCGCAAGTTTCCTTGCTTATGGGCACGGGGACAAAGAGTTTGGGGGACACGTCTAGAAATGCTCCTTCCAGAGGTCAGATCTGAGCACCAGTTGAGGTTTAGGTTTCAGGTTTAAGGCTTCCAGAGGAGACCGCACCTCATATGGTCACTGGATGAGCGGATTTGGTGTGATACAAAGTCTACCAGACTGAGGGTCCGCTCGAGGATTTATATAAGAAGAAGTGAGCTGACATATGAAGTGTCATATGCCTAAAATATTTAAATTTGAGATTATTTTAAATTAGAGCTTCGACAAATTTATTTTAGGTCCGACTTGGCTAGTTGGAGGAGCGCTCAGGGGTGGCGCCGCAAGTTTCCTTGCTAATGGGCACTCGGGCAAAGAGTTTGGGGGATTCAACATAAGATGCCCTTTTCAGAGGTCAGATACGATCATCAGTTAAGGTTCGGGTTACAGGTTTAGGACACTCAGAGGACACCGACCCTCATAAGGTCACTGGATGAGCGTATTTGGTGTGAGACAAAGTCTGCCGGGCTAAGGGTCTGCTCGAGAATATATATTAGATAGTCGATATCTTTTAACTGCTTCAAAGAAGAGGGTTAAGTTAGCTTTGATATGTTACTACTACGAATCATGATTTCCATAATTGGTTTAGTGGAATGGACCTGAGAAGATTTATGATTGTCTGTTAATTCTGGAAGGCACTCTAAGCTTAAAAAGAGGCAATAACTCAGGACAATCTATAGCAGCATTAAATTACCTTGTGCAGAAAATATAAGTCGATCAATGTTCTTCTTGACTGCAATGTGGGTCAATCCAAGTTATCCCTCACCCACTGATAGTTGTTGTCCTGTCTTCTGTATCCACATCTAAAGGCAACCACTCTCAAAAATTTATTGTAACCCCCTTCAATCTGCTCACTGTAGCAATTATATGAAGGGGACCACACAACTGAGCCATACTCCAAAATAGGTCTAACAACAAAGCAATAAAGTAGTCTAAATGTAGACAAAGACAAGTCGGCAGTGGAACGTTGTATAAAATCCAGAACCTCCATTGCCCTTCCCGTCAGCCGACTGATGTGGCTGCTGAATGACAACCTGGAGTTAATAAATACTCCCAGATCAGAAACTTCTGTTTTGACACCGAATGGTACGTTGTTTATTTTATAAAGAAAAATGTCATCTTGCAAGAGTAAAGCTACATACAGGGATGCGATAGATCTAAAAAAAATCAGCTAACACTAGCACACGACAGTTTTTCAGTTTCCAAACCATATCAATTAAAAAAAGGCAGAACAAAACCGGGCCCGAGTGTGAGCCCTGAGGTACCCCTGACAGTACTAATATTTGAAGCCAAGATTAACCATCTATGTTCTACCGCTGATGAACCCTGAGATCCACTGAAGAAGCGGTCCCACAATATCCAAAGCCTTAAGCTTCTGTAAGAGTACTCCAAGATTAACCCGATCAAAAGCTTTGGAGAAATCTGTATAGATCGAGTAGCCCCTCCTCCAAGCAGCTGTAGAGATAGTTAATATATAGCACCAAATTGGCATTAGTAGATCTACCCTTTATAAATCCAAATTGTTCAGGATTAAATACAGATTTAAAACTCCAGGCAATCCTCCGACAGTCCAGACAGTCAAGTAGCTTTGGCAACTCAGATTGGTTTAGGTTTAGGTTCCGATAATTGGAAATTTCACTTCTACTGCCAGATTTTAAAATGGGGTTTAGAAAGCTTTTTTTCCAGAGAGAGGGGAAGCAACCTGTGCCCAAGGACTTATTAATTATTATCAATAGAGGTTTGGTAAGAGCGCAAACACGTTTCTTTAGGAAAAATGTCGGAATCCCATCTGGTCCAAAGCACAGCCTATTCTTAGAAGAAGTAATACCCTCTTATGCATCCTCTGTTGACAGAATCAAATTGCTTAAACCAATTGAGCTATCAAACTCAAAAGAAGGTAAGTCATTGATCTGCTCATCTGAGTAGACTGCTGAAAAGTATTCTGCAAACATATTCGTAGTGTCTGAGATATTCATGCTAATCCTATCATTGTAGGTCATTCTAGAGGGAAGACCAAAACCAGTTCTTTTATTCCGAATATATGACTAGAAGTACCTTGGATTGTCAGAGACATTTATTTGTTTCTACCTTATCAGTGTATCGTTGATAACAAGCATCCCTCAAGCGATCACATTGCTTTAATTAACGCAAAAAGGTCCTTTTATTACAATGCTCAAAAATAAACCATTTTATAAAAAACTACAATTAAAGGTTAAAAAACTTTTAATAATTAACAATTAAAAAAATTGTGTCAACAACTAACCCTAATTACAATAGAATCATTCATTTCAATGCATCCTTTAACTCAATTTATCATTGATCTTCGATTTGTCCTAAATATACCTGGTGAACTTCTTATTCACTTCAAGTATAATGTAACCCGCTTAATCTAACGGATTAAGACCTGGCGATCGAGCTGGCCTACCCTTTGGGATCACCACTGCCAATCCTTCTCATCGGGAAGAATTCATCAAGGTGCTTTCTGACAAAAATACTAAAGTGTGCCGGAGCACCATCATAGATGAACCACAAAGAAGCTCTTGTTTGATATGGTAGGACATTCAACAAGCCCTTTTAAACATAGGCCTGGTCCTATTAAGTGAACCAGCCCATTCATTTATGGAAAACTTATTTTCATGACAAGATTTAAACATTATATGTGGATTAGTTGTAAATGGTTGATGTAGTTGTAAAAGTATGCATAATCTAAATGCAAAAACCATTGTTTTGCATATACATGATGCAGTTTTCATTGATCTTCGATTCGTTCTAAATATACCTGGTGAAGTAAAGTCCAACCTAAAACAAATTTGTCGAAGCTCTAAGTTATAATAATCTCAAATTTAAGTATGTTAAGTATTTAAAGGTTCTTTTATTGCAATACTCGAAAGTAAACCATTTCATGAAAAAGCTACAATTAAATTTTAAAAAACTTTTAATAATTAACAATAAAAAAATTGTGTCAACCACTAACCCGATTGACAATACAATCATTCATTTCAATGCATCCTTTAGCTCAGTTTTCATTGATCATCGATTCGTCCTAAATATACCTGGTAAACTTCTTATACACTTTAAATAAAATATAATCCGCTTAATCTAATGGATTAAGACCTGGCGATCAAGCTGGCGAACTGGCTAACCCTTTGGGATCACCACGGCCAATCGTTCTCATCGGGAAGACTTCATAAATAAATAAAATAAATAAAAAATAAATAAATACATATCGTCTTTATTTCTCAGTGCGTACATACTTTTAAATAATAAATGAGTAATTCACCATTCAGATGTACATGCACACCACAGGACAGGAATGGCGAAGTTTAACCATAGGTTACTCTTACACCTAACCATTCCAACCAGCTCCAAATTAACAGTCGAACCAAAATTAATCTAAAATCAAATGTACAATTTCCAAACCTAATAACAATATACACAATTACAAAATCGAATTACAACAAAATCATCATTTCAACAAATTAACTACCAATTACACATACAATTTGACTACATAATATAATGAACATCAGTCACTTTTACACGCTTTGTAGATGCAACAAGTAGGCCCTATATTTCACCCGCAGCTTATTGATGCTACATGATTTCAACTCCCGACTCAACGAGTTGTAGAGAGATACAGCATTGTAGATAAAACTACGTTGAAATAATGCAGACTGGTGTTGTGGCATGGTGAGATGATTTCGATGTCGCAAGTCGCGATCATGAATAAGAGTACGAAATACAAGCTTTCCTTTTAGGTAAATTGGTCCATCATTGCGCAGCAATTTAACTGATTCACTTTAGATGATATATGGTCATATTTCCTAAGGTTGAAAATGAAATGACAACATGTATTCTGCACAACCTGTAAGCGATTTTTAGTAGTCATGTCTAAACATGGATAATAAACTAGGTTACAGTAGTAATATATTGGTAAAACCAAAGATTCACACAGCTTTTCTATTATCTCATAATTCAGGATATCTGTTCGCATAAAGAGCCTTCATTCTGGCATAGCTTCTACGGAGCAGATTTCCAACATGTTCCCTGAACCTCAAATCTACACCAATATGCAGCCCCAAATTTTTCGCACTCTTTGTAAAACATAAGGTAACATCGTCTAACTTTAGGATTATTCGGTCCTCCAACGTCTGTCGACGCCTTTCTGAGCAAAATAAGAGGACTTCGGTTTTATTTGGATTTATTTTCAAGTTATGTTCTCTAGAATAAATAAGCAGCGAATCAAGACCAGTGTTAAGATGAAGGGAAACATCATCAGGCTCAGCGGGATCGAAACAATGCAGCAGTTGTGTGTCATTTGCGTATGACTGCACATGAGAGCTTGTAGCCGTCTTAAATATGTCAAATGTATAGACTAGAAATAAAAGTGGCCCAATTATGGACCCCTGAGAACGCCAGACACTATTGCTCCCCTGGAGGACAATTCGCTGTCAATGCGCACCCTCTGGGATCTTTCAGAGAGATATGCCTCGAAGAACGACACCGACAGTTGTTCAAAACCCATATACTTTAAGTTAGCACAGAGCAATTCATGATCCAAGACATCAAATGCCTTGGAGTAGTCAAGCGAGACGGAAACAACCGCCATATTTTTGTCTAGAGCTCTAAATATATTATCAGTCAGATTTAACAAAGCAGAGGTCGTGCTGTGACCTTCCCTAAACCCAGATTGATGGACAGGATGCAAATTGTTATTTTTGAGATAGCGAACGACTTGTGTATGAACAGTCTTCTCGAGCACTTTAGTAAGCACTGGTAGAAGACTAATTGGGCGCAATTCACTAACATCTGATGGGTTTTAACTTTAGGTACCGGGCACACTATGGACTGCTTCCAATCATTCGGAAAGTAACCACGTTCCATACAACAATTAATTATATGTGTCAAATGATTTAAGATGATCGGCAAGCTAAGTTTAATCATAAAGGGTGTCAACTCATCACTTCCAGCAGCATTGGAATTTATGCCAAAAACATTATTCCAGACTATCTCAGAATCCACCATGGTAAAAGAGAAATTTATATCAGCCTTATATCTGTTATCACCGTAAAATGCAATTCTATTAACACAATTATTTGTTTTCTGAAATACGTTCATGAAGTAGTCATTTACTGTATCAGGATTCACTAGCTCAGGTGAAATGCTGCCAACGTCCGGCCTCGCACCAGCGTACACTTTCATCTGCTGAAGGCCCTTCCAAAGACATTTTGTATTTCGATTTCGCTGCAAAAAATCTAAGTAACCAATTTTTTCCCTACGCACAGACGCAAGGGCGAAGTTACGTAGCTGCTTATACGCTTCCCAAGTCTCAGGAGTTTTGTTTCGCTTATACCTTAATTTTGTTCCTTTATGATCAGCCTCAATGCAGGAGTGAGCCATGGTGCAGGTGGTTTGTTCACACGAACAGTTTTCAGCGGTACATGCTGATTGAACAAAGAGGACAAGTACGGTGACAGAAAAGACACCTTGTCATCTATACTATGCTCATAATATACTTGGTCCCATGGAACCTGACGCAAGTCATTGTAAAAAAGGTCCTCGTCAAAATCACCAAAACTTCGAAAAGTCACAAATGTCTGTGTATTTTTTATTATTGGCAAATTATGTTTGCAAAAAGTTAACCTGTGGTCACTAATAAGATCAGCACCGATCGTGCCAGCCCCACGGAGAACACCAGAATCACTGATGAAGATAGGATCAAGCAACGTTGACACGGCATTTGTAACTCCAGTTGGTTCGTCTATAGCCTGTATGAAACCCAATGCATCAAATAGCTGCGACACTGGATTTGCCAAATTTAGAAAATTCACATTGAGGTCCCCCAGAATAGTCACATACTCATACAAAGGTAAGATCTCAGGTAACACATTGTATAGTACCCGGACACACTCATTGATATTGTTACCTGTCCTGTAAACCACCCCTGCAATCATACTTGTTTTACTATTAATTTTAATTTTAATCCAAATATTTTCAAATCCTTCAGTACTTACTGCATTGCCCAGATTCACGACATCACACTGGAGATGGGATTTGACGTAGACTCCCACGCCCCCTCCCCTCCCCAGGAGACGATCACGCTGGAAAAACTTGTAACCACCCAAGTCAACCACATCTGATGAAACATCAGGATTTAACCAAGTCTGAGTGACCACTACAACATCGAAATCATTACTGTATACTAGATCTACAAATTCCTGAAATTCATTCATTTGTACTCTATACGATTTCACAAAAATAATCTATTCATTTATTTTGACTACTAATTAAGCGCAGAAGCGATGGGCAGGATCTATCTAATGCTTTATGAACAATATCGATATCCAAGTTGTTTTGCTTTTTGAGTTTGACACAATTAGTACATTTTACAATTTGAGATTGACAGTCTTTGTATGAATGATTGCCTGCACATTTAGAACAAACTTTTTTCAACTTACAATCTTTTGCAAAATGATTAAAGCCCATACAGTTGTAACACTGTAACACACTAACATGGTTAAAAACGCGACACCTAGACCATCCTAATTTAACCCTTGTTTGCTTTAGCAAGAAATTATGCGTTTTTGAGTCCAATTCTAAAATTAAGTAAATTCTTTTATACCTGTTTTCAGCCTTCTTTAAAATTTTCATATGGAAATTATCCGCATTGCTAAGGTCATTCCATTTCACAATAAGATCTATAATATCTTCATCTGAATCATCCTTGCCAATGTCCTCAGTGCTAATGTTCACTAATCTTAATTTTGGCTTCTTCAGTGAAGGGGTCTCCACAGTATATCTGTGTCCTACCTGACCGACCAGCTTCTTCTTGATATCTACTGGGTCTATCTTCTGCCTAATATCTTTTTTTGTCACCTTGCTATTTTGATCATTTCTTGGCTTCACCACTAGTACTGCTTCGGGGGTATTAGCTTTTAAAACATCAACAAACAGTTTCCCAGGGCGTATGTCCAAAGCAGGGCCAGCGAGCAGCCTACTCTCGAGACTCCTTACTTTAGCAAGCAATTCTTCGTTCCTCTCCTATAACAGCTCTATAAGTTTTCTTTTGTTCTTCAATAACTGACTGATATAGTGCGAAAGAATCGCCCTTATAACATTTTTCACAATAAAACTTCAAATATCTTCCTCCTCGCAACTGCAAGACTTTAATCTCGGATGCAGAGACCAGGCTAACAATTTTAGCCTTACACAATCGCGCGCTACATCCATCGCAACAATATCAAGGTGATTTCTGACAAAAATGCTAAAGAGTGCCGAAGCACCATCATGGATGAACCACAAAGATGCTCTTGTTTGATATGGTACATTATTCAACAAACTGTTTAAAACATAGGTCTGGTCCTATTTAGTGAACCAGCCCATTCATTTATGGAAAACTAATTTTCATGACAGGATTTAAATATTACATGTGGATTAATTGTAAATGTATGATGCAGTTGTAAAGGTAGGCTTAATATAAATGCAAACCATTGGTTTGCATGTACATGATGAGCTTGTACTTAAAATACCTCCCATCAATATGTGACAGTATAAGAGGGGTTAGTGAAGGTATAATTTATAGGCTTCTTAGAGAAAGAAAGGATGCAAGTATTTGAGTAGTCCCTCCTATCAAAAAGTGCATTTATGGCTAACTTATTGAAAATAATCGCTGAAACTGGATAGATGCTGTGAAGTAGGTATAATATACAGCTTCTAGATCAGCTCCCGCTCTTTTGCTATTTATCCCCTCACCTAACTTCAACCCGTTATCCCCTTATCTGTGACTGTTTTTGCTGTCTGTTTTGCTATTTTTGCTGTCTGTTTTGGTGTTTTTGCTGTCTTGCTGTTTTGATGTCTGTCTTGCAAAAAGCCGAAAAGACAGCAAAAACAGATAGAAAAACAGACAGCAAAAACAGCAAAACAGATACCAAAAACAGCTAAACGGACAGCCAAAACAGTAAAGCAAATAGCAAAAGCAGTCACAGATAGAGGGATAACGGTTTGAAGTTATGTAGGGGGATAAATAACGAAAGAGCGGGAGCTGGTCTAGAAGCTGTATATTATACCTACTCATGTGATAAAGAATGTGGAATATACACAACATTATGGAAGAAATTGTCCAACCACCTATTATTTCCCACTCTGTTGAACTGATTGATGATGACCCCTTAATCTAAAAGGTCGTAGCTCTTTTTCCAGAGTATAACTCAAAATTTACGGCTCTTTTCAAAATCGCAAATTTTTTATTAATATAAGAAAATTCGACCAACTTTTAACTACGTGATAATAATAGTAATAATGGTAATAGGTATTATACAAACCCGCTTGAAATGAAGAATATGCCAAAATAAAAACTATTTTGTTATTAGTTCTGGTCATTTTCAACCTCCGAAAATATTCCTTTTACCCATTATTATAAATTTACGACCCTTTTGTGCTTGGTAAAGTATAGGGTAGATGCATGTATACTGGGGAGAAACTACCTGCATTGTTATGCAGGAGTATATTTTACTTATAACATTATTGTATCCACTCTGTATTCAAATAAATTGCGTTTGTGCGGTATAATTTAGGTTGTATGCTGTCAAATATTTCTGAATAGACCATAACACAAAGCAGTTGCACTGTCCACCAAAATTGTGGTAAAATAGTAAAAGCCGCTCTAAAGCTATTAATTAGAAATCTAAAATAGAGCTAATAATTTGGTAAGGAGTTACAAAAGGTTTTGACCATATGTTGATGTAGTTTTCGTAACTCTACATTATTGACCGTGCCTTTGATAAACCATGTTATGTGACTAAACACGTATTTCTTTTTCAGGTTAAAATATGAAGCAGAGTGAAAGCGAAGCAGATTTTGCGAGTTACGTGAGGCTTTAGCACATCTTATTCGAAAATAAGGTTAGTAGCTTAACAAAAATTCCTTATGGCACTTTTTATCAAATTGCTGTCCTCTATAATGTTCTTTTTTATGGATAGAGAAGACCAGCAGTTGTTTTCTTCTAAAATCATTTTTTAAGGCAGTTTTAAAAATATATGACATTTAGATCCAAATATTTTATTAATGAAAATATCTAGTTATGTCTCATTTATTACTTAATGACAATTTCGCAAAAAACTTGTTTTAGCTGTTCCATTTAGGCTCGAGGATAAGAATTAGAATTCAACTGTTTATTGAAGATTCATTGAACAACAGGCAGCTTATTAAGCAAATAATACCCATAGTCTCTTTATTTTTTACATTATTTTTTCTAATCATGCCTCATCGTCATGATTAAAGCCTATAAAATGGCTTTTTTAACCTTACCTTTTCCAGTGCCTGTCCCAAGCCCGAATGCTTTACTAGCCATTGATCACGATACTAAGAATTTCTTGATAGTTCTTGATCATCCTGCTGAGTAGTATGCCCACACGATCATAACCCATTTGTGTTCTGATTTATAAAGCTACCAGTTCGTATCCTTCAACTCTGACACATTCTCTTTCCTGAGACTTTAGGCAATGTCCAGAGAGACAAAGCACTTATTGTTGCTCCCCTGGGGTATTTAGAAAGGGAGTCCTCCAGAGTAGCCTCTGAAAATGAAGAAAGAGCTCGATATCCAGAGTTTTGTTTTGTAGACAGTGGATATTTTGATGCGTAATATTTAAAGACTTGCCAGATGGCATATCTTTTTAAGAGTGTTTTGGGGTACCCACACTAAGTAAGGTCTCCAGAGTAGTCTCAACCGAAAATAAAGAAATAGCTCTATATCCAGAGTTTTGTTTTGCATATACTGGATATTTTGATGCGTAATCCTTAATGACTGTCCAGATGGCTTATCTTTAGAAAAGTGTTTCGGGGTAGCCGCACTGAGAGAGGCCTCCAGACTAGTTTCCTCTGGAAATGAAGAAAGAGTTCTACATGCAGAGTTTTGTTTTGTAGACACTGGGTATTTTGATCTGTAATATATAATGACTTGCCAGATGGCTTATCCCTAGATAAGTGTTTTGGGGTAGCCGCAGCGAAGGAATCCTCCTGAGTAGTCTTCTCCGAAAATGAAGAAAGAGCTTAATATCCAGAGTTTTGTTTTGTAGACATTGGATATTTTGATGCGTAATATTTAATGACATGCCAGATGGCTTATCTTTTGAAAAGTGTTTTGGGGTAGTATTAAAGCCTATAAAATGGCTTATTTAATCTTACCTTTGCCAGTGCCTGTCCCAAGCCCGAATGCTTTACTAGCCATTGATCGCGATACTAAGAATTTCTTGATAGTTCTTGATCATCCTGCTGAGTAGTATGCCCACACGATCATAACCCATTTGTGTTCTGATTTATAAAGCTACCAGTTCGTATCCTTCAACTCTGATACCTTCTCTTTCCTAGGCAATGTCCAGAGAGGCAAAGCACTTATTGTTGCTCCCCTAGGGTATTTAGAAAGAGCTACATATATCCAGAGTTTTCTTTTGAAGACACTGGATATTTTGATGCGTAATATTTAATGACTTGCCAAATGGCTTATCTTTTGATAAGTGTTTTAGGGTAGCCGTACTGAGAGAGGACTCCAGAGTAGTCTCATCCGAAAACTAAGGAATAGCTCTATATCCAGAGTTTTGTTTTGTAGACGCTGCATATTTTGATGCGTAATATTTAATGACTTGCCCGATGGTTTATCTTTTGAGAAGTGTTTTGGGGTAGCCGCATTGAGGGAGGCCTCCAGAGTAGTTTCATTCGAAAATAGAGAAAGAGCTCTAAATCCAGAGTTTTGTTTTGTAGACACTGGGCATTTTGATGCGTAATATTTAATGACTGGCCAGACGGCTTATCTTTTGATAAATGTTTTGGGGTAGCCATACTGAGGGAGGCCTCCAGAGTAGTCTTATCCAAAAATGAAGAAAGAGGTCTAAATCTAGAGTTTTGTTTTGTAGACACTGGATATTCTGATACCAAATACTTAATGACTTGCCAGATGGCTTATCTTTTGATAAGTGTTTTGGGGCAGCCGCACTCCAGAATAGTCCCTTCCTAAAATGAAGACAGTGCTCTATATCCAGAGTTTGGTTTTGTAGTCTCTGGATATTTTGATGCGTAATATTTATTGACTTGCCAGATGGATTATCTTTTAAGAAGTGTTTTAGGGTAGCCTCACTAAGGGAGGCCTCCAGAGAAGCCTCATCCGAAAATGAAGAAAGAGCTCGATATCAACAGTTTTGTTTTATGGACACTGGATATTTTGATGCGTAATATGTAATGACTTGCCAGATGGCTTATTTTTTGAGAAGTGTTTTGGGGTAG
>MU187079.1:0-23651 GCA_016904865.1 Pissodes strobi
GTTTTAATCATCTCCTGATGATGCTAACATGGTTAGCGAAACGCGCGTCGAGTGCAAAAATTCTGTTTCGGTATTGTGAATAAAGCTTCGTTTTTATCGCAGGTTATTAGATAAAGACCGAGAAATTTCAGACGAATAAGGTGGATGAGGAACAACTTTCCAACCCATTTCTTGGATAGCCGCTTTCGTAATACTAACAGTATGCGAGTAAGCTTTATGCAATTGGTTCAAGCAAAGAAGCACATATGTTTACTCTCCGATTTTTGCTGTTGTCACTCAACGTCTACGGTACACATATACCAAGTTTTTGCACTTTGCTCAGAGAATACAGATGTCGTACGATCACAATTCATCAAATCAGCTAATTCCTTAGTTGATTGACGGGGACGTTTAAATGAGCTTCGTTAAAATCGGTTGTCTCCTTGAACGTGGAGAGTCATTCATGTTGAAAATACCACCTCTAAAAGGAGCAAAGCATTTTCGTGCCGTACTTTCCCTGATAGCGGTCTCCCAGTATACGGCGCAAATGGTTCTAACGGCCTCCGACGATTTTGTTTCACGGTTAAATGCAAACAAATGCATATGTCGGAAGTGCTAATTTTTTCCTACCTGGCACTCAATTTTCATTAACTGATATTAAAACTACGTTTCTTAAAAATCAAACAATGTATGGCGTTTTTAAGAGCACAAAACTGTAACACTAAAATGACATTGACAAATAACATACACGTTTCTTTCCAGGGCACTCTTGCCCCGAGGAACCAAAAACGCTACGGACTTATGCATTAACCTAATATTACAAAATAATGACTTTACTAATCTAAGCAAGTAGTGATCCATTTATGAATTTATATATTTTTTATTTTGCTCCTTTATTCATATTTCTTCTAATCTAAAATGTCTTTACTTTAATTTGTTAGCGTCATCTAATGTACTAGATTAATTAGCTTAATATGCATCTTTTGTAAACTGGTTTGAGTGATAAGAGACCAATACTATTAATTTATTAATAATTAAAAATTATGACCGAAGAATAATACCTAATATTGTTTAATTGAATCAAATTAGTCGTCAGGTTAAGACATTATTCGAACAGATTGCAGGATGGTAGGTACTAGTGCATGTTATCAGACCGTAAGAAAAGCATACTGCATGGTGATTGATAACGAGTGGGCGTACCAATGTCAACTCGGATTACTAATTACAACCGTGGGCGAGAAAATATCGCCGATCTGGATTAGACCACGTGTCAGGCACGTATAAATACATCATGCACTTTGTGCCGCTGTCAACGTGCTCCGTCCAAATAGATTACTGCATCGTTACGCTTGGCTGTGCTTCAAGCGTCCTTGACTGTATGGTACGTACCATTAACACATCGCTTCAAAAATAGGGAGTGCATATACCTACTATATCTTTGAGCTAAAGCGCGGCTTTTATTTTAGTTGACCCCTATACGAAAGATTTAATAGATGAATCAAGAATGGTTTTAAAAATTGATTGCTAATTTAAATCGACCACAGAGAGGATAGATACATTTTTGTTCTGATATTAAGAGGAGATATTTTGAACATGTGTTGCGAGATCTGAGTGTCTGTGAGGGTCCAGTATAAAATCTTATTCAAACGATATAGTTACATTAGAACTCCCGTTAGAGGTTGTAGTTAAAGTCTTTTAAGACGTTATGTTTCTTAAGTAGTGGCTTCTTTCTACGATTCGTTGGTTTAATTTTAGAGAATTTAAATTTTGTTCCAAGAGGCCTAATGTCAAAAATATTAAAGCAGATTTTGGAAAAAAACTGAAGAAAAGTAATCTCCAAAGTTGTATATAATATTACAACAAAAATACAAATAATAACCATACCTTGCATAGCTACTTGAGGAGTGACAGCTACACGGATCTCAGTTACCTGACAGTAGGGTAAAAATGTTGTATCTCCTGCGTTAAAGAGAAGGAACATCCATGAAAATGGTGCAAATGAAGAGCCATGGAAAATTCCTTCTGCTTGGGGATCGCTAAGGCACTCTTGAAGCCACTGATGTCGCAAAAATTTGCATGTAGCAAATCGCTGTATACTCAAATTTTTATTTAAAAACGCTATTATAAAACTATTTTGAAATTTAGTTGTAAAAATATCCTTAAAATATAAAAATACAGCAATTATGCTCCAAAAATAAAACTAAACCATGGGAAGCTTCTAATAGAGAAATTTGCTAACCTGCAGCTTCTATACAATTTTTATAAATCAGAATACTTTCTTAATCAATGATTATTATGTGTATTTTTTTTATGGTAGTGGCACACGCACTGAAGGGAGATCCTATGGCGTTCGACGAGCGGTGTGTGTGCGAAGATGTTGATTGACACGGTTCTTGAATAGTTGTAGGTTGTAATTAGGGAGAAACAGATGCCCTGAGAGTGAGTTCCACAGTGGTGCAGTGCGCCAGACAAAGGGGTTCTTTGTAAAGCAATGTTCTAGGTACTTCCTGTTGTACGACGAACTCGCGCGCTCTTGCCGTCTGTCGTGACTGCCTGACAGGCATTGTCAGGGCGGGATAAGGCGGGCAAAATCCTGGGAACATCTGCCGTGAAAGTATCTGTAAAACAAGGCTATCTCGGCCACATGTTTGCGGTGTTTCAGACCATCCAGATTCCGGGTCGCCGACAAGACGCACAGCTCTCTTCTGAATGGAATCCAGCAGCTTTAGAGTGTGCTTTGGTGCGGCACCCCAGATGTGTGAGCAATATTCTAAGCACGGTCTTATTTGCGCCTTGTAGAGCAAGAGCAACTGCTGCTGTGTATACAGTTTTTTGTTGCGAAATAGCGCACCAACCTTCTGGGAGGCTGATTCTGCCAAGTTAGCAACGTAGTCATGCCAGGACATATTGCTGTTGACCGAGACACCCATCAGTCCGAATGACGAGGATGAAGGAATGGTCGATCCTGCCAGGGCCCGCCGTATTGGCCTTCTTGGTAAACGTGGCTGTTTGGCTCTTTGCTGCATTAAACTGGACCAAATTTCTGTCGCCCCAAGTTTGAACTTTCTCCAGGTCTTGATTAATTTCTGTAATCTGCTCCTACCTGCGGTGATAAATCTCAGTAGCTGGTAAAGGTTTTTCTGATCTAAGCTGGGATACAAGGGTACTGCCATCTGCAAAACTGTAAACAGGATTATTCGTTGCGGTCAGCAGGTCATCAATATAGATGAGGAACAGAGTTGGTGAAAGTATTGCGCCCTGAGGCACGCCCGCGTTAATGGTGAATGTGTCTGAGATGTGTCCATCAACTGCAATATGCAGAGATCGCTTCTTAAGGAAACTTGCAAGCCAGCTGCAGCGGGAGGCTGGCAGTCCGAAGAACGGCAGTTTGTTGAGCAGTCCGTCATGCCAAACTCTGTCGAATGCCTTTGAAATATCCAACGCAATCGCACGAGACTCTCCGTAGTTCTTAATTGCCCTACTCCATATATGAGTGACATAGGCCAATATATCTCCTGTCGATCTCTCTTTGCGAAAGCCGGAAGGGCATTGCATAGATTGCTTAGATTTTTTTACCATGGAATAAGTATTTGATAAATATGATTTATAAACACTGTGTGACTTTTTAGAATTCATCAGCAGGTCTGCATAAATAATTATTGTGAATTACTAAACAATGGCGCATATTTAATATTTCATTCAATTAGTTTTTGTTAATTGAGCCCACGAAGCGGGCCGCTAAGAAATTTTAACATTTGGAAATATGTAACAAAACAGATACATTAAATAACTTGGAAAGTATATACACTGTACAATGACTACGACACGACACAGACAACTGACGATCAGGTTTAATGCTGCCCTGATCCCTAGACGTAAATGCTGGTGGGCAACACTCAAATTTCAAAAATCAATGAAAGTGCCTAATCGATTACCCTTCCAATATTTCACAATCAATTTAATATTAAACAATTTAGTAGGATTATACTGAAAATAATGTGGTACAAAATCTTGATCCACCACTTATTAACTACACAGATTGTTTGCCATTATACGGTACCCTCGCCGTCTTACAAAATTTAACACTTTGATGATGCAGTTCAGAATGATTTTACTGTGGCCACGACTAATCTTAAAAGAAGGAGCTGTCCTACCCAAATGCTTATTGTGATATACGAGCAGTATTTTAAAAAATTGTGAAAAGCTACACAAGTGTGCCTAAAAAGTGTATATAGTATAGTATATAATATTATAGGTAACATGCAAAAAAGAAATAATTTTGCAGGGAAACATGACTATTCTAAAAATATTTGTGCCAAAAATGAACAATATTGTGGGGTAAGAAAGGCTCCAAAATTTGTATATGCATAATATTAATAATCCTTCAGAATACACGAAAGGACTGTTCCAAACTATAATAGATTTCCTCATTAAAAAATCACAATATTATTTTACGCTAAAAGAACATCATTTTGTATATTATTTTAGAATACGTAATTAAGTAATTATATACAGGGTGTCCCATAACTTATGGGCCATAGAGCAACTGAATTATCTCCGAACTGTAAGAAATTAATCATATTGACCAATTCCTGATCATAATATATCAACTGTCCTAAAAAAGTAAAAATTATGCTTATGGTAATATTATTATCTTACTGGGGTAACCTCGCTATATAATCAAAATTCCAATTGTAACATTTATGAAAAGTTATATGGGAAAACATTGACGTCAGTACTGCGTTCACTCTAGAAATGTATAATTGCGCCAATCATAGACATATAAATTTAGTATACCTATTTAATGGGACAGCCAAGGAAGCAAAGCACATAATCTGGCGGCCCTGTATACTCCGTAATTTTCTGAATGTTGTCGGGAATAATATATTTCTTGAATCTGGAAATAGTGGTGTTGAAAGGCCACTGCTCTTATGCCCCATCACAAAGGATCCTCCTCTAGAGCAAAAGGCTCTATATAAATCAATGGTTATAAATTTCAGCGCCTCTGAAGATTGGTCGCAGAACTAAATATGGAGTTTTCGCAATGCAATAACGTTATATTTTACCGTTACTGTAAAGATTTATTCACGCTATACGACACGGGAGTATTACAGCTATATCATTTGGCTTTTTTTTAAATGGGATGGTTAGGGGCCCATTGGGAACACATTTTAAAAATATTTTATGATATATAGAGTGGTTCAAAAAACTGTGGCAGACTAAACTTGACAATTTCTTAATATCTTGTGCCATATCTTCAATAATTGCTTTCGAAATATTGGCAGTTTGTTGAAAAATGGCCTCTTTGCACCTTTGATCCAATAGGTTTAAAATTAAGAAAAACGGTTTGCACTATCCTATCTTAACTTTTTGAAAGCTATCCACTGACATACATTTTATTTGTCAAAAAAAATTAACTTTTGTCAACTGACGGTACTTAAATTTTATATTAGTGGAAGTTTTAAAAAAGTTAAGTCAGAAAATTGAAAACCGTTTTTTAAAATCTTAAACCGTTTATATTATACAGCACGTCAAAGGCGCAAATTGAAGGTATAGACATTTTTTTAATGGCATTGCAAATATTAAAAAATATATTACAGAATGTAATAATAACTGATAACTGACAAACATCTAACAAAATGCGAAACATGTCAACAACTATTTGAGTAGTCAATCAGATAGGTATGTATATGTAAATAACAGTTACATGTTAATATACAAATAGCAGAAGTTTCTTCTTAATAAAAGTGAATCAATACACTAGTCAAAATATTATTTTAATAGCATCATAATAATAGATTTGTTTGCCAGAAGAGAAAACAACACAAAGGCTTTCTACTCTTTTATGGCATGGTTACTGCTATTACTAGACAATAATGACTTTTTCGTACTTCCGGGACTGAAATAATAACTTAACTACCTTGTGACAGGGACTAAAGTGTCACTTTTTGTCGCTCCGGGACTAAATATTGTCGGAAATCCCCGAAGGATTAAATTGCAAATACTGGCTAAGCTTTTAACACTAGTAATGACAATAGGTTTGTTCTAGCATGAAATCTCGGACGGTTTGAAGCCTCCGGAGTTTGCGCATAGCAATAAAAGCGACGCTTATATCGCTATGCGCAAACTCCGGATGGCTTCAAACCGACCGAAATGTCCTGCTAGATCAAACCTATTGTTTCAAAATTATTCTTGTCACAACCCAACGTTACTACGGTAACTTGTCAAGCAGTGACTTCTCAAAAAAACGCGGCCGCCCTGGCGTGCGCCTCGCTTTATTTGTAATAATTATGTTTTTGTAAAGGTTTCTATGTGCTTTTTTTATACGTTTCAATTTCGGAAGTACGAAAAATATCGTATATACCTTGCGACTGAAGTAGTAGTCTTAATCCCTCAGGTAAATTACCTTCGGGATTAAAAGTACTACTTCAGTCCCGCGGTATATAATATACTATTATACATTTACTTAAAACTATAAGTTTTAAACAACAATATACAATACACCTAGTCATTTAATTTCTTAGGTTTGTATCTACACAAATATGAGGTTTGTTAACAGCCACACCAAGATCTTCGCCAAGACCGCAAGGTAAACTGAAGTAAACTCACTTTTTAACAGGTCCAATGTTCTAAATTATAAAAGAATCCAAAATCCTGATAATACACAGTCCACAGGGAGTAAAGTTCGCAAACGAATTGATGAAATTAAGCCAAAAATGCAAAAAATACTTTAGCTGTACACAAAGATGCCACATAAAATTTGTATAAAACACAAACGGAAACAAAGAAAATTTGATGATTAATGGGGGAGCCAATCAAAACACGCCTAGTGCAACCAGAGCAGTTCTCTGTATTGTCGGTAATATTTCTGTGACCGGTGGCGCTTCTACGACTGGGCCGCAAAAGCTATTTATGTCTTAGTTCCTCTATTTGGCTTAAAACTCTAAAGGGGGATCCTTTGTGGGCCCCATTGAACCCCCTGTGTATACACCCTAGGAAAACCGATTTATCCAGGCCATCAACAAGCCCATTTTTATAAAAAAGGTGGCAATGTTGCCTGAAGAGGCTGTTCTGAGAAAAGCCAAGGTTGGCCATCGTTCTTCCAGAATAGATTCTCTTTGGTTCCGAAACAACGTCGCAATTACAGAGCAGATGCGCTACTGTTTTGTCATCCTGTTCACATACTCTGCATTCACATAGTCTCAATATATAGAGGTATTTCCTTAGCTGGCAGTGTCCAGTCAGAATCGTTGCCATGAGTCTTAGGTTCGTCCTTGACATACTTAAGGGCGCTTTAGACGATGCCTTTTTTCATGCATCTTGATGCATGCATCGTAGCGCAACTATGACGCATGCGTCTCAGCATGCGCTCTTTAAAGCGCACCAATCGTTTGCGTCAAAAGGCAAAGGGACGCAGCGTTTCCCGAGACTTTTGGGACTTTGTTTGCGTTATCTTTTGCCTCTTCGCATTTTTTACGTCAAAATGGAATGGAACAATGATAGAACTATTGAGTTTATAGACTCCTATAGAAATTTCACTTGCTTGTGGCGATGTGATTACCTTAATTACAAAAACCGGATTATACGCAATGATGCTGTTCAGGAATTATGTACAGGGTGATCCCCTTTAACTTTTTTATTTTAAGTGTCCCGAATAAAAATTAAAAGTATAGTTATGTAGGTACTGAAAAATACTTTTTTTCTGCGTATAAAAAATATTGGAAAAATGATCAGTATACAGGGAAAACAAAAAGTTATTTTTTTTTCAATGGATCACCCTATATATGAATTTATTTTTCGATTCCTCGTAAAATTCTATGCATATTTTATGTATGATGTTATACCTCTAGAGTTAGTAGTTTCACAGCTATAAACAGTTGAAAATCGGTACTTTGGCTACTTTTCACCTTGGTAGCAAGAAGATTATTAGAGATTGAGTAAAATGAATTTTACATTCCTATCTTAACTTTTCAAGAGCTATCTGACGGTACTAACTGGTAGGCGGTTTCAAGGGTACCAAATCTGGTACCTCGGTAGGTACCATCAGATAGCTCTTGAAAAATTCAGGTATAATTAGTGAAATAGTTGAATGAGAAATTTTAAATGTATATATTAAACTCCTGCTTGAATTTCCGGATGCTAAATATCCCAAACAAACTGCCAGTCTTACTTTTTCAGGAATAGCTTCCCTTATATTCGTATTAGTTTTTTTAATAATTGGCCCAACCATTGACAACAGTTCTTCAAAATCCGTTGAAGACGGAAAGTTTGACAGAACCAACTGCCATCTAACAGCATTTTCTCTATAAAGGAATAGCTATATTTCTTTTTCAGAAATTCCCGTATTCAACACTTGCGTTTATTACGTTGTTTATTTCTCGCTATTATGATAAACGCAGCACACAAACCTCCAAACTTCAAATGATCCATGTTGAAATGTGCAAGACGCACTGATATAAATTTTAAGTGTAAATTATATGTTGCACGATATAAAAAGGCAACGGTTTTGTGCGCTATATTGCATGCGCTGCTGCACAAAATGCCGCATGCGGTAACGCACGAAAAAAGGCACCGTCTAAAGCGCCCTTCAGGTATGTATTTGCTGCAAAGTCATTGGGCTAGATTTCTGGTAAGTCAACAGTTACTTTTTCGTCCCATCTTACCTTAAAGTCTTCATTGGTCATCTTTTTAATTATATGTGTCAGCGTCGCGAAAGGTAGGTTTGAAAAGCCAGCTCCCACAATGTTTGAACCGGCTGCCTTTGTTGCCAATTTATTCGCTCATTTGTTCCCTTCGCACTGTGAATGTCCTTTAACACAACAAGCAGACATTCCATATTTGCGGGCGGCATTCTCCAGTCAATTATGGCATTCTGTTACTAACCTGGCTGTAAGTTTATAACTTTTAGGGCTAGCAGTGCTTGTCTACTGTCCATGCAGATTTTAGTAGTCTTGTCCTCCGTCTTCCTAAGGACAATTTATTTTGCGGCTATCGTTATGGCAGCAAGTTCAAACTAAACTATGCTTGCATGGTACTCCATAGAATATTTGAGTTCAATTGCAGGCATCGGGAGCAAATTCCACAGCCTGCTCATTCCTGGGTTTTTGAGCCTTCCATGAAAATTTTAACAGCACCTTCGGTTATAGGCTTATTTGGTTTTCTTTGTATATCATAGGATTTGTTTTCTAGCATCGAGGATGACTCGATTACACTTCCTCATCACAATAGCAATTGAAGTAAAAAGTAGCGAAACTTCCATGTTAAACATGTTAAAAGTAAATTTTGTTTAAAAGAAAAATGTTGTTCTCTAGTAGTAATGGCTATTACTCGTTCGAATAAATATCATCCTATTTCGTCTTTCATGAATAATATTCCATCTTGACATTTATGATAGTTAGGTGAATTTATAATTAACTATATAGTGCATCTAACTGTAAAGTAAATTAATATTATAAAATTTTGTCTCAAAATCTATTTTCTTTACGATTTAAAAAAAAAATTAGATTGGTTATGATAAATTTTAAATTCATGGTGGTCGATTGGATCATTTCAAACTTTAAATGTTTGGTTTGTTTAATCTGATAGTGCTTATCTAAAATAATATGTAAAACACAGAAAATCGTAAAAAACGCCGCTTCCAAGTTTTGACGTGATGCTTTAACATTGTTAATTTACCTTTTAAGGAACCTTGTGTTTTCCAATTTGTCATTAAATTGCTGGATATTATTCAACCTGAGTACATGATAAAACGCTAAATAACATTTTAAAGGACTTTGTAAATATGTGATTACAAATTCACCAGACTGGCTACATGCAATATGTTAATTAATTCATTCGTTGATTGATTTGTTGTAGTAGACTTTTGTGCAGGGGTTTTGAAAAATTAGACAGCAGGGGCGATAAACAGACAAACCATCCCTGCAATGTTCTTACGAATGCATCTTATCAGGTCTGCTGTCAGTTTTAGGGAGGGCTTAATAACTTTCTTGGGCTATCTGTGCCCTGGTACACGTGCGTGAGCAGTATACGTTTAGCTTATTAAAAGTTTCTGTTAAATTAATTTCGAATAGATATAGTGGGACGCAATTGTGTTATTTCCGATATACATGCATACGCAGTACATGTTTGGCTTGTAAATTATCAATTATCTATTAAAACTTTCTATTAAATGCATTACCTGTTTTCAGTTTCAGGAAGAGGATGAAACTGACGTAGTTCTGTTTTTAAATAGTACACGTGATTTTCACAATAATTACACTCGAATAAAAATAATGGATAGGAAATATGTTGATTCAGATATGCATTCATGGTACTACATATTTAACTTGTTACTAATATAATAAAACTTTCTTTGTGATGGTGCTCACTCCATACCATTTTAGATATAGTGGGATGGAAATGTGTTATATCTGATATACATGCTGTATTTGCAGGGATCTTGAAAGCTTTGAGGTTGCCTAAAGATATCCCCACTTGGGTTAATTAAAACTAAAGTTCAATTTTACAACTTTAATCCAGATTTTAAGGTGAACTGTTTTACAATTTTTTACATGCCGACGCTAGTCTCGTCGCTAACGCTCACAGCCTTCTTGCCTATCTACCCTTCATCCGAAAAACATCCGTACTACTGTTTATTGTCTCTTTCTGGCTTATGCGTTTCGCCATTAAGTGCGCGGGTAACGTATCGCGACTGCCGTGCAAAACGGAGAAACGGCATAGGTTGGGCGACACCAATAGGAAGCGATTTATTTATAGAACAGAAGGGCGCGCATGGGAGCACATTGGCGTAACATAAATCTGATCATACCGCCGCCCTTGAAAGCACTGCGGTACCTTTCAATAACCTAAATGTTTACAGTTAAAAGGTCTAAAGGTTACAGAACAAGTCTTAAGCTAGGTTAAACATAACATGGTTAGCAATTAAGGTTACAAAATACATAGAGTTATTTAAATCTAAAAATCCAAAAATAAATATGGACTAAAGCTAAGGGGTAGCGTTTCATAAAGGTTAAGGCTTAAGCATCTTTCAGATTAACAAGTAAAGCCTCTTTAGGATCACAAATCGGGGTTTCGTCATAAATAGGGAGGATGCACACCTTCACCACACTGCGTTTTAAAATGTTACCGTTTGCGGTACGCACACTGACCACGCGCGTGATTCCGTCCTTGCCTGGATGCATAGCAATGATTCTCGCAGTAGCCCATCTGGATGGAGGGTTGTTCTCATCCTTTAACAGAACTAGAGCTCCGAGCAGGTTTGCATGGTTGCCTTTGAACCGCCATTTGGATCTTTCATGTAGGGTGTGAAGATATTGCTCCGACCATTTTCGCCAAAAGTGCTGGACCATGGACTGCAGCATTTGGTATCGAGTAAGACGGTTAACTGGCACTTGTTGAAGATCGGCATCAGGAATCATGTTTAAAGAATGGCCAACAAGAAAGTGCCCTGGTGTCAGCGTTTCTAGGTCTTTAGGATCGTTGCTGATAGGTAAGAGTGGACGGGAATTCAATACCGCTTCCACCTGAACCACAAAGGTATAAAACTCTTCGTAAGTGAGAGGATTTTTATCGGATAATACACGGCGCAAATGATGCTTAAATGATTTTACAACTCCTTCCCATAAACCCCCAAAGTGCGGAGATCTCGAGGGATTAAAATGAAATTGAATCATGTTGTTTTTAAGATAGGATTGAAAATCAGGTGTCTCGTAAATTTTGTATATTTCGCGCAGTTCGCTGTTCGCTCCAACAAAATTCGTTCCGTTGTCAGAATATAAATGTTGACATAAACCTCGTCTTGAAACAAATCGTTTGAGCATAGCCAAGAAACCTTGAGAAGTGAGATCCGTGACCAGCTCTAAATGCACAGCCTTAGTGGCCAAGCACACAAAAACACATAGGTAAGCTTTAATGAATTTTCGATTCCTTAATTTAGAATCTTTAATTAGAAAAAAACCTGCATAATCCACGCCGGTGTGGAGGAATGGTCTGGAAGGGTTAACTCTAGGCTCGGGCAGGTCCCCCATAAGGGCACTTAAAGGTTTAGGATTAAGTTTATAGCAAGTTACACATTTCCCGATAACAGATTTAACTGCGGATTTACCATGTATAGGCCAAAAATTTTGCCTTATAAAGGATAGAGTGGATTGGATTCCAGGGTGGAAATTTCTTTCGTGTTCATGAATAATGATCAAACGGGTAAAAGGATGGCCTTGGGGCAATAGCATAGGATGCTTAGCCTGGTAATCAAGATTGGAATATTCCAATCTTCCACCAACTCGTAAAACTCCGTAGGCATCAACAAATGGAGTTAAGGATTTTAGCTTACTTTGGGGTTTTAAGCCGGTCCTGGATTTAAGATCTTGTATATCACTGGAAAAAGATTCATTTTGAGCTATTATAACTAGGGTGATTAACGCTTTGTGGCGCTCGAAAGGCATTAAATGTCCGACTTGACGAGATAACTTAGCTGTTCTCGAGTTCTGAATAAATCGAATACAATAGGCAGTTACGTTAACCAATTTGTTGTAATCTGAAAATTTGTCGAAGAGTGGGTTTCTAGGAACGCCAGCTGAAACTAAAACTATAGACTTAGGATTTATTTCTAGGATTTCGGGATCGAATTTTTTTCGGTGATAATTTGAAATATGGGTTTTGGTAGGCCAATATTCGGTAGGTAGTGAAAGAAACGATGGTCCGTGCCACCATAGGGAACTAGTTTTTAAATCCTGTGGGCTTATGCCCCGGGAAATTATGTCAGCTGGATTCTCAGCAGAGGATATGTGATGCCAATTATTTACATCGCTGACTTGTTGGATCTCAGAAATTCTGTTGCATACGTAAGCCTTTAGCTGGCGGGGCTCTAAAGAAAGCCAGCAAAGAACTATTGTGGAGTCTGTGTAATAGTTTATTTTATTCGCATCGCAACTTAGAATTTTTGCAGTTCTATTCATTAGCCTGGAAAGAACCAAGGCTCCGCAAAGCTCAAGACGGGGCAAAGTTACCGCCTTTAGGGGAGCCACGCGGCTTTTAGCACATAAAAGATTGACAGCAATATTGCCAAGTGAATCAACTGAACGTACGTAAATGGACGCACCAAAGGCATTTATAGAGGAGTCACTAAATCCATGAAGTTCAAGGGAAATAGCATTTTTAATTGTGACTTGTCGAGGAATCTTAAAGTAGTCAACTAGGGATAAATGATAGGTAAAATTTTTCCAAATTCGAAAGATTTCTAAGGGAACTGGTTCATCCCAATCTATCTTGAGAAGCCATAGTTTCTGGAGAAGGATCTTGACTTGAACTACCATTGGACCAAGGAGACCCAAAGGGTCGAAGATTTGTGAAATTAGCGACAATATTGTTCTCTTGGTAACTGGTTTAAGGCGGGATTCAATGGCTGAAGTATATATAAACAAATCTTGATTGGAGTTCCAAGAAATGCCTAGAGTTTTTGTGCTCTGAGAGTCATTAAGTATAAAATCAGTACTGCTTGAACTTTCAGAAGTTAAATCAGATAGTACTTCAGGATCATTCGAACAGAACTTTCTCAATTCAAGTCCGTAGGTTTTTAGCAAACTAATAAGATTCTTCCGCAAGGTGATAAGCTCTTCTTTTGTATCAGACCCAGTTAAAACATCATCGACGTAGAAGTCAAAACGAAGTACATTGCTCTCACGGGGATAATCATCTGCAGAACGATCAGCAATTTCCTTTATACAACGAGTAGCTAGATAGGAGGAACTAGCCATTCCATATGTGATGGTATTAAGTTGAAAATGTCGAAGTTTTTCATTAGGGTCATCGCGCCATATTATGCGCTGAAGGTTGCGCTGGCTGGGATCTAATAGAATCTGTCTGTACATTTTGGCGATGTCGCCAGTAAGGACATAATCATACTTACGGAATTTTAAAAGGATTGAGAAAAGATCATTTTGAACATTAGGACCGACCTTGAGGGTGTCATTCAGGGATAGGCCGGTACTTGAAACACATGAGGCATCGAAAACGACTCTCAAGCGTGTCGTGGTGCTATCATGCTTTTCCACGCAGTGATGTGGAAGGTAATAGATTGGATATTTAGAAGAACTAGGCTGGTCAGGATTTATTTCAGACATATGGCCTAAGGATTTATATTCATTGATGAAATCCGCATAAGCCCTTTTAGTTTCAGGGCTTTTGTCAAGCTTTCTTTCTAGTGAATGAAAACGCCTTGAGGCAGGCTGCAAAGAATCACCTAGCTCAGAAACTGTAGACCTAGTAGGAAGTTCTACTATGAATCTGCCGGTTGGGTCAAGACGAATTGTATTTTGAAAATGTTCTTCGCATTCAAGTTCTTCCTTAGAAAGGGTTTGGGGAATTTGTTCTGTGGTTTCCTCTGTCAACCAGAATTTTTCTAAACTGTTTTGAAGTACATTGGTGCTGACAAGTGACTGGCTAGGGCTGTTATTATAGGAAACATTCACTAGTAAGGATATTGGACCGCTTATGACCCATCCAAGCTTAGTCTCCTGTAAAATAGGGCTACCTTTACCGGTTCTTATTTGTTTCGGACCAAGAAGGTCATAGAATAAACCGGCGCCTATTAAAACATCAATTTCTGATGGTGTGTGAAACTCCGAGTCAGCAAGAAGCAAATCATTAGGAAACTTTACTCGAGAAAGATCAATGGGAAATTGGGGTGTGAGTTCTGTGATTTTGTTAATCACTAATGTGGGTATTTTTACAGAGAAATTATTTACAGTAGATTTTATGTGCAGTTGGGTGCGTTTGCTGAGATTTGTAACATCTGGGCCGATGCCTGAAACAGACATACTTATTGAGTGATAAGGCAAATCAAGTTTTTTAAATAATTTTTCACTAATGAAATTTGATTGACTGCCATTATCCAGAATAGCTTTGCAAAGTATGGGTTTGTGATTTTTGTCATAGACATATATCAATGCAGTAGATAAAAGCACAAAGGAATTAGGATTTTGGTTGGTGCAGTGCAAATTTTGAGTATTTTGACCCCCATTCGGTATGGTGGAATGTATAGGTTCATTGGGGCAAGTTAGGTTTGAATTTGCATAAGTTGCACTATTACATGCTGCACAATTATGTAGGTTATGATTAGAACCACAAGATGCAATTTGAGGATTTGCCCTTTCGCTTAGGATTAAAGTTTTAGAGTTAGAAACCTTTGTAGGATTCAAATTGGCATCTAGGCTGGGTGGTGATTGATTGTGTTGCATATATCCCGAGTGAGATTGATAAGAAGGTTTATAAGGGTTAGAATTAACATCTGAATTATGGTTAGATTCGTTATGCAAAAGTGTATGGTGTTTACCTTGACATTGTCTACAGGTGTGAGCTGACTTGCATTCTCCATTCCGGTGTCCTGGCCGCAAGCAGTTGGTACATAAATTTGCCTTTTTTGCCTCAAAAAACTTACCTGATACAGGCAAATCTATGAATTTTTTACAAAAGTAAACAAAATGCTTATCTTTGCACATAGGACAAATAGAAATAGAATTTTGAGAGACCAACGTCTTGCGTTCAAATGGCTTTTCAAATTTACCAAATGATTTCTTAGTATTTAATTTAAAATCTAAAGATTCTAGGAAACGGCAACGTTGTGATAGAAATTTTAAAATATCTTGTGTTGCTGGTCTATCAATATCCTTAGAAAAGCTTTCCCATTCCTTACGGGTATTAAAATCCAATTTAGAATTTAAAAGGTAAATAAGAAGTGTGCACCACTGGTCTACAGGCTCGTTCAGATTTTGCAGTGATTTAAAATGATTTTGAAATGAATCTAAAAGCTTTCGTAATTGTATATATGATTCCTCTTTAATAATGGGCAAATCAAAAATACATTTGACATGGGAATGTATAATTGCCATTCGATTCTCGTATCTTTCTTGCAACAGAGACCATGCTGTAGTATAACTGTTGTCAGTAGCAGCTAAAGAGCCAATAATTTGAGAAGCTTCCCCTTGTAAAGCAGATTGCAAATAATAAAATTTTTCTACATTATTAATTTGTGTATTTTTATCGATAAGTGAGACAAAGGTATCCCTAAAATTGGTCCATGTTTCATAAGAACCACTAAATTTAGGTAACGGTATAGGGGGGAGACGTGGACCATACTGACCACCTGATTGAAAAAAGGGTAAGTGCGCCACTGGGCCTGAAATCACCTGGTCCTTTGGAACTGTTACATGCAAGGCATTTATTTTTTCTAGAATTAATTTAGCATTAGAAATATTATCATAGTACAGATTTTCAAAGGCTTCGCGCTCATTTTCTTGCTCGTTTAATTCTTCGAATTCATTATTAAGACACACTTGCTCGATTTCTAATTGAACATGCTCAAATTCGCCAAGAATAGCTTCAATTCTGCTTAAACGGGCGTTTAAATCTATTTTTAGAAGAGGGCTGTCCAAAGCGGAGCATTTAGTTTCCAAAAAGGCTTGAAATCTATTTATTTGATTCGTTAGAGCGTCACGGCGACCTACGAGAATATTATAAATATCTAGTTGTTCTTTATTAACTTGATCTTGCTGAGGTTCATTGTTGCTAACTTTACTACCTCTTTTTTTGTCATTTTGGAGGTTTATTGGGGTTAAAAATTATAAAATACTAGGCTGGGTTTTTATTTCAAAAATATGGGTTAAATAAACAATAATTCATGAGGGTTTATTGTTTACCTGACTATATAAAACAAATGGCTGTCTAGGATTGTTAAAATTCAATAGAAAAAACCAAGTAGGTATCCAGCTTATAAAAATAATCAAAGGACAGTCAAATCGTAGCCAATAAATATGCTGTTTAAAAATTAAAAAATGTGGTGGTTCAAATAGCTTCGATATTGGTTTAAATGTATAGTATAATATTGGATAGGCCTGACCTTATACTTTCACATTTCGATTGAATTCCATTCGGTATTGCATCTTGCATCATTCCCCATCTCAACAGGTAGGTATGAGCGCCATTTTCTCACGTGTTTTTGAGGTACTTTCAACTGGTTTTCAGCTTGATATCCGGCTCGAAGGACCAAAAAATGTATTTGCAGGGATCTTGAAAGCTTTGAGGTTGCCTAAAGATATCCCCACTTGGGTTAATTAAAACTAAAGTTCAATTTTACAACTTTAATCCAGATTTTAAGGTGAACTGTTTTACAATTTTTTACATGCCGACGCTAGTCTCGTCGCTAACGCTCACAGCCTTCTTGCCTATCTACCCTTCATCCGAAAAACATCCGTACTACTGTTTATTGTCTCTTTCTGGCTTATGCGTTTCGCCATTAAGTGCGCGGGTAACGTATCGCGACTGCCGTGCAAAGCGGAGAAACGGCATAGGTTGGGCGACACCAATAGGAAGCGATTTATTTATAGAACAGAAGGGCGCGCATGGGAGCACATTGGCGTAACATAAATCTGATCACATGCATACGCAGTACATGTTTGGCTTGTAAATTATTGTCAGTTATCTATTAAAACTTTCTATTAAATGCATTACCTATTCAGTTCAGGAAGAGGATGAAACTGACGTAGTTTGTTTTTAAATAATACAAGTGATTTTCGGAAGTAATTGCACAAGTGCATCAAAATTACCGATAATTTTACATGACAGCGTGTTGTCTAAAAACTGCATGAGTTCATTTTCATATTTTTCCAAAATATGAAAATGACCGAATGTAGTTCGAACGAAGACAACACGCTCAAATGCAAAATTATCTGGTTATTTTGATGCACGAGTGTAATCCGGGGGAATATTTTTCGATTAAGGACATGGAGACGCAAAAATGCGATTTTTTTAATCCGAAACGAGACATTTTTAATAATATATTTTGACTTTATTTTGACGTTATTTATAAATTGTCGCTGTCATCGGAAGTTTACAATGGAATTACCATAGATACGTACAATGCTCTTTCAGTTTCTGCAGTGCAATTATCGCTGTAATTTTCCGATAATTGCACTCCTCTAATGGGATTTTTTATCCATGAGGGAAATATTCACAATAATTACACTCGAATAAAAATAATGGAAGTGAAATATGTTGATTCAAATATGCATTCATGGTACTAAATATTTAACTTCCTAATAATATAATAAAACTTTCTTTTTAGATTCATTCCCTGTTTTCAGCTCAAAGTGGAAATAGTTGATGTTGTGTTTTCACTAAAAATAGCAAAATTCGCAGTAATCGCACTGCATCGTGCTAAAAACCTCTTCGTTTAAAAACTAGTAGGGTACTATGTTGGGGCTTGGAACCTTCGGCAACATGCACTAAAACGGAAACAGAATTATTGCATTCGAAGCGCGATTCGCTAACCATGTTAGCATCATCAGGAGATTATTAAAACAGTTTAAATCATCTCCTGATGATGCTAACATAGTTAGCAAAACGCGCGTCGAGTGCAATAATTCTGTTTCGGTATTGTGGACAAAACTCCGTTTTAGTAGTAGGGTACTGTCAATAATTTCAGCACCAGTATTGGAAAGTTGATTTTAACACGCCTTTGATATGTTATGATGATCGGATATTCTTCAGATTTTGCTAGTATTCATTTAATGAATGTTCTGATGATTCGTATAAAAAACCACATAAGGACAATTTCTGCCGCTGACCCATAACACCTTCCAAGTGCCTCTAACCGATATGCCTCTGCCAAGGATATTCTTTAGTCTAAATCTAAGTATGCAGATAATGTTCGCTTGAAGCTGCTATCTTAAAAAGTTGTTACGAAAATGTTTAGCAATGAATCTTTGAAAAACAAAATCGATAACTGCAACAGATGTATATGTAATAATTTGTTTCTTCTTCAGGTTTCCTGTCCTCCTCGGATGTTGGCAATCATCAATGCTATTTGGGCTTTCTCTACAACTCGGAACAAAGTGACTCCATACCATTTTCTCAAGTTTTTTTAGCCGGGATACCCTTCTTCTACCCGGGCCCCTTCGTCCTTCCATCTTACCCTCTCGATACTTGTCATTCCTCAGGATGTGACCGAAATACCCCAGCTTGCGCTTTTTTAGTGTGAACAGAACTTCTGGATGTATGTCGAGTTGCTTGAGTACCTCGGTGTTACTATCACCACCCAGGAGATTCTTATTATCCTTCTGTACATCCACATTTCAAAGGCCACCAGTTTTCATCGCATCCGTCAAGGTCCAAGCCTCCATTCCACAGCACAGTATGCCAAATATGTAACAGCGAAGCATTCGGATACGTAGAGGCAAGCTTAAGTCGGCAAGCTTAAGTCTCTACTTCAGAGTATATTACGTATATTTAAGAACGAAACGCTAGCTTGTTTCATTCTTACGCGAATCTCCTGCATCCAGTCCCATTTCTTGTTTAGCCGACACCCAAGATATTTAAAAGTTTGCACTCGCTCAATCCGTTTACCGTTCATTGCCAGCAGTCCGTTCACGTAACTCGCTTTACTAACTGCTAACAACTTACTCTTTCATACTTTCAGGCCTCTGAGCTTGCAGCTGTCATGCGGCAGCCACCTCCTTCAGTACCTCATGAGAGTCAGCAAAAAGAACCGTTTCATACGCATACCTCAGATTGTTCATATTAACCCCGTTGACAGTGATTCCCTCGCCACATGCATATAAGCCTTCCTAAAATATCCTGTCAGAATACAAATTGAGAAAGATGGGCGACAAAATGCATCCCTGACAAACACCTCTCAGGATTTTGACCTCGTCGGACGCGTCGTTATCGGTTCTTATGTAAGCACTTTCATTTCAGTAAAGGTTGACTATTATTCTGATTTCTTGTTCGTCTAGTCCTATTTGTTTGAGAATAATGACAGCTTTTTATGTTCAAGTTTAACAAAGGCTTTTGTATATTCGATGAAACATGAGTAGACAGTTACCGACATGTCCCGATCCTCTGGATTAAATCCTGAGTGTTGTACAATGCTCCCATTGCGAAAACCAAACTGAGAGCCACCCATCATTGCTTCGCACCTCGCATAAATTTTCCCTTATGTATTATTTGCAAGCAGAGTTTAAGCAAATGGCTATTCAAGCTAAGAAGATGGTAATCGATGCAGGTCTTGACTTTAGCTTTTTTCGGAAGCGAGGATTTCAACCAGTCAGAAGGTATACTTGCTTAAGTCTAGTAAATGCAATGAGTTTGTACCAATCTCCTAACCAATGCGTAAAAGACCAACAGTTATTGAATAACAAAATGTGGGTGTAATAAATGAGATGGTAGGCCGCGAATAAAGAACGAGACATGAAGCCTTAATGTGGTAAATATTAGCAAAGAAGAGAGGGAACAATTTTAAATGTCTTCTCCAACTATTGCAATCTTCTATTCCTCGCGTATTTTCTGTTCCAAATATGTTAGGATATGTAAAAGACTTTAGGAGAAAGAGGCACATATGTTGGGGGCGGACCTGACAATAATCAATATATTATCCATATTTCATTCCATTATATTTATATACTTACATCGGTATAATTTTTAAAATCTAAATACCATAAAGACGTAAAAATTGAAATGAGATATTGTGGTCTAGTATAATACTCAAAATGTTGTTTATTCCTCTGTATCTGGCACGTAAACGGTAAAAATTTATTGTTTTTAAACCGATAATTTGACAAAAACGCAAAATTAATTCGACTGGCATAAAAGACACTCTTGTTTTAGCCAGGTTAGAAAATGTACCGATATTTTGCGAAGACAATACATTTGTTGGTGAAATTGACATGTCAGGAAGTTGTGTTATAAGGGATGGTAGAATACAGCCTATGGTTGTGTCTTATGGTAAGTTCGCGTCTATCGTTTTATTTATTTATACATATAAAGGGTGTCCACTTAATATTGCGGTACCTAGTCGATTGAATTACGATTAGGCAACTGTAGACTCAAGTATTAATAGCATCACAGAGAAAATAGCTGCTTGCTCGTATTTCTCTGTGATCTTTCAGGTTACGTAGCTCAGATGGTGATAAGGAATATAAACTCCCTAGTTTCGAAACAAATGTACGCCAATTGGCGGCTTGCTTGAAATAGTATAATAATCAGAAGAGCATGATGCGCATGTCTTTTTGTTAGGAAGCGGCTAACGAGCACTTTTTAGACTTAGGTTGAAACTTTGATTTAAGGTTTATTTTACTTTAAGTTACGTTGAGTTTAAGAGGTTTTCTTGAAAGCACTTTTAGTTTACGTTGAATTTAGAAGGTTTTCTTTGGTCACTTATCGCTTCACGTATTTACCTTGGTTGGATTTTAAATAATTGGATTTTGGAATTGGATTTTACTTTAAATTTGCTTATTTCGAGGAAGGGACCATTTAGTTATTTCCCGTAGATGTACCATTAACTGAACGTGGGTTAGGTATACTGGATCGTTCCCGTAGAAGAACAGTAGACACTCAATGAACGGTGGGTTTGAACTTGATGCCAGAAAGCGTTTGCCGTTGAGGTACTACGCACTTACGGAAATAGGTACGATATAAGATAGCAAACGACCTCCAGTGGTTTAACAGTAAGTTCAGTCACACATTAAAAAAAGGATCGAGCCTACTTGTGTCTTGCAGGCGTGGAATCGAGCGGTGTTTCCTGCAAATCTACTTTCCCACCATGTGATCGCATCACCTCGACAAAAGCCTATATCTGGGTAAATCGAATCGTCCCATTTTATACAACGCTATTATTCTGCTTAGAATAGGGTCTTATTTTACGTAACGCTATGCTGTTCACCGTATAGGTTTTTATTTTATGAAAATAATCACATATGAAGGTTTGTATATAAAACAATTATTTTAGTCGTCTATTTCTTCTCGTCAATTACTGTTTTGATCATTTAAAAATATTATGAAAATCTATATTACATATTTAGCTTTATTTGCGATGTTACTCCATTTTTTTTTTCATCCATAGCTTTGGACGGCAATTTTGGTTTTAACATTTTTATTGCTATGCTAATGATGGTGGATTATCAGATGACTTCAATGCCGTATTTAAGGTTTCCTAACAAGTAATAATTTTCTCATACTCAGTTGTCCAGCCTTACTGAAGAAGTTTTCCAAGATATAGGGTGAAAACCAATATTTTAATATGTAATTAAAAATTGCTATTTGAAAATTGATACTAATAGACATTTAAACTACTCTTCAAAATGTCCACGATTCACGGAATTATGACAATCAACAAGTTTTCTATTGGCATGATTTTTCTACTACTGCATTCATCACTCCCTGAAGCTCGTTATTACTTGTTCCACAGGCTTAAACAAAAACGAAAATGATTAACAAACATTTTCATTATCATTATTTGCAGCACAATTCTTCTGTTATAAAATATAATAGTTTGCATTTGTATGTAATAATGTTTCCCAAAACATAAACCAGGGAAAAACATAATCATTACATTACGTAAACTAAATAGTTGAGAAATAATAGTTTGACAAGAAATAATTAAAATCTGGTTAAGCCATCAAAAGTGACGAATGTTCTGGCATAAAATAATTACCGCTCTTTATTATTATTATTATTATTTTTTTTTGTTTAGTCTCACATTTACATATGTGGTAAAAGGTAGTGAGGGCTTTCGCAAAACTCACACCTTGTTGATTTATTTTAGGATTTTCCTGACTATCCGACATCTTTCTAGGATCACTGATTTTTGCATGTCTGTTATTAGTTGATGTGGAAGATTATGTTTCGTGAATCCTGCGGGTAACTCTGGTGGTATGAGGCCTGTGACTGAGATGACTACGGGAAGGATGAGGACTTCTTCCATTTTCCACATTGATTTTCTTTCCTCAGCTAGGTCCGTGTATTTTCTTATTTTCTCTGTCTTTTGTATGTTGTGGTCCAGGGGGTGTGCAATATCTATTAACATCGTGATTTTGTTAATTTTGTCTATTACTGTTATATTTGGTCTATTGTTTATAATTGTTTTATCAGTTATAATTCCTCGGCCCCAGTATATTTTGTAATTCTGGTTTTCGTTGACTTGGTCTGGTGTGTATTTGTAGTATGTCTTCTATTGTTTTGATGTTATGTTTGTGGAGTAAGTATTTGTGGAGGATTTTGGCTGTCAGATTGTGCCTGTTTAGGTATTCTGTTTGTGCTAAGATAGAACATCCTGATGTTATGTGTTGTATCGTTTCGGGCATGAATTTACACACTCTACAGTTATCGTTTTCTATGTTAGTTTTTGTTATGTACTTTTGGTAATTTTTTTGTCGGTACAACTTGGTCCTCTATGGAGAACATGAATCCTTCTGTTTCACTGTACAGGTGTCCGAGTTCGTTCCACTTGGTTGACAGCTGATGTTGTTTATCTAGATCGTTCTTGAATTTGCCATGTAGTTTTTTGCTGTTCTATGTCTGTGTGATGTTTGTGAAGAATGTTTTCTTGTCCATCTGTTGCATTTGTGTGTGTGTGTGTGTGTGTGTTGAGTGGTGTGTATTTTTTGTCTGCTTGTTTGATAGATGCGCGTCGTGATGACTGTGTTGCCTTCATGTTGAAGTATCTTTGTAAGCTATGTATTTGAATGTTGTGTGTTAGTTCGATGTTGATTAGGCCTCGTCCTCCTTGTTTCCTAGGTAGATATAATCTTTCAACAGCCGAGTTAGGATGTAGGGCTCTATTATCCGTTAGGATTTTTATTATTATTATTATTATTATTATTATTATTATTATTATTATTATTATT
>MU187079.1:48746-79866 GCA_016904865.1 Pissodes strobi
CGACACCTTAACATACCACTTTGAAACTGTAATAACTGTAATTACACCTCTTTTTTATGGCATAGAATGGTCCTATAATTACAATTTAACACGTACCCGAAGTTAGCGCTAGTATCTCATTGAACTGTCAAATTAGGTAGAGTGTTAAAGAGTCTCGAGATACCGTATTATCTAGGTGGTCCTGCATATCCAAGCTATTAATTTTATAATTATAGCGTTCCGAGTGACTTAGGTTCTACGCTACTTAATTGCTTGCAATTTGTTAGATATTTAAAAGATATAGGCACCTAAAGCATGATATAGAGGCAGACATTAGCCCATTCATTCGTAATAATCTACAATCGTGACTCAATAGAATGTTAAAAGTGAAGGTCATTAAATTTTAGGCCGACGGGTTTTATTGAAAAAAAAATATGCGGAATGTTAAATGGTTGATGTCTCAGCACTGTAATTGATCTACAAATCTTCCGCATTTAGATTATTTCGAAGAAAATAGAGGGGTCTCAAATACTGGTTAATAACCAACTAAAAATAAGATGTCACAATTAATTAATATAAAAATACTATTTATCCAGTATGTCGGTAATATCAAAATAAATAGGTAGATGTGTGAAATAATTTATAATAATTCCAAAAAGATGAAATACAATGTGAGAGAAAAAAATATAACACCAAGGCGTCCATACAGCTCTAATAATAATAATTGTAATTTTTTGATATCATTTGCAAAATATGTTTATTTATTTATTGCAGCGCCCATTTAACCGATATAAATAAGTACATATACCAATTCTATAAAAAGTCGCCTTTGTATTCTGGAATCCACCTTTTTAATTTGCTGCCTATTGAAGTTAAAATAGCTAAAACGCTAGTAAATTTTAAGACTAAAGTTAAAGCACTACTTTTTAGCGAAGTCTTTTATACGGTTGGAGAGTTTGAAACCTTTTTACAAAGATTATGAATGTCTTATGTTAAGTTATGAAATGGGAGTTACTGTGTATACCAAGTATAAAATGTAGACTACTGTGTTATATTGTTATCATTGTTTACCGTTTAAGAGTTGATCACTATTGTATTATCTTTTATTTTTTACTATATGAATATTGTATATTTCATATATCTTGACAACTTCCTAATAGGGGAAGATATATTTTTACCTTGCTTTATATAGTAATTGTGACGTGTCTATGCTATGTGTAATAGTATCTAAGACAATAAAATGATTTTGATTTGATTTGATTTGATATATAATACAATAACACAGTTAAAGCGACAAAAAGTACTTACATCTAATATGTTAAAGAAAAGAACAAATTGCCAAATCAATTGCTAATCATATAAACATGTAATACGACCAAAAGTACTGGATAATATGCAGGGTGTCCAAATAGAAAAGGACTCGGGCTATATCTCAGGAACTATTATTAGTCCTAGAGCTTTCAGGTATTTCTTTTATAGAAAATATGCCATAAGAATTTACTTGAATTAATTTTCAAGTTTGTAAGTCATACGCTAGGGGGCGCAACGAACTTTCGAAAACATAATATTGTGATCACCTCCAAAAAAGATATACTAAAGTTATCCTAAAAACACAATTTTTGAAATCTTGATGAGTTTATGAAAAAATTTGGATAGAAACTTTTTGCCTTTATTCTTCAAATAAGAAGCGAGGGAAGGTTCAAACTTGTTATAAACAAATGTCATATACTAAGTTGGGGTTTGAACTTTCGGCAAAATGCACTACAACACAGTTTTTATCCACAATACCTAAACAGAATTTCTGCAGTCGACGTGTGTTTCGCTAACCCTATTAGCATCATCAGGAGTTGATTAAAACTAAACTTACAATCTACCTAACTCGAAAATCACGAAAGGCAACGGCATTGGGAAACTCTTTATCGCCGTTCTTAGCTAATCTTTTCACGAGTAAATTTGAAAAGGAAATCAGTCGAGAGTTCGACTATTTACCAAGGGTATGGTACAGGTATGTGAATTAATCGAAGATCTTGTAACAAAACTATACAGCAGTTTCCCCCCCCCACCAAATTTACTTATAATGTTATGAACAATGGCCAACTGCCATTTTTGGATACTTCAGTAATTAGCAACGATAATAACACACTAGAATTTGATATTTATTGACAAAGTACAGTCACTAACCGATATATTTTTTTTCTCAGTAATAAAAACATTTTAATGAAAAGGAAAAATTAAGAATATACCGAAAGTTAATGGATTTAATTAGCTTATAGATTGTCCAATTAATAGGCATGCGTTTAGAAAGATCCATCGTGATTCTACTTATTTCGATAATCAGGGTGAAAATACAAAAAAATATATATTTCTCAGTATACTACTAGGGGACTAAAGCTTTTTAAGAACGAATCTTTAAAATTAGTATATCAAACTCAGTTTAATGTTAAGAAATTATTGGAGGGTCCAAAGAACAAAACTGAAACATTAAAAAAGTGGAATTTATGAAATTCGATGCACGCCGGACTGTAATAAAAAATATGTTGGGCAAACTAGAAGATCTATACAAACGAGATTCAAAAAACACATAGCTCAATTTATAGTATGGCAGAACAGAAACATCAAGTGTTGCCGAGAATGCTCTTGAAAATAATCATAGAGTACCTATTAAAAATAATTTAAAATTAATTCATAGTATATCAAAAAAAAATACGTGAAGGCTTTAGGACTAAAAGATCCTGAGATATAGCCAGAGCCCTTTCTGGACGAAGTGTCGTACTGGACACCCAGTACAAGTGAACACCAACAAATTACTAAACCAGTGAGTGAGTCGGTTGGTAAAAGGTGAGACTTGATCTCCTAGTTCTGAACAGAACATGCAGACCTTCTCTACCCAATCTAGCAGGGGAATTGCAGTAGCCGTTTACAATTTATAACAAATGTCTAAGGACATGTTGTTCTGTACGACAAGATATTTTTTAAGCCAAGCTTGGCTTTCAACACAGCATGTAACTGATAACAATTTTGATACTTTATAGTAGTATTTGACTTAAAGGCAACATGCATAAAGGAACGGTGCTGAACTTGCTCAATTCTGCTCATATGAAAAACATTCTTAGGTGTACACACACTGGATGCATCCTCAAGATGGGACCTCACTAGGGCAGGGTACAACAATTTGATGGATGCAATGTTGCTAAATCCTTAGAACATCTTTTGATGAATCCCAGCATCCCAAGCGACTTAGCAACTATGACGGAATTGTGAGGAATAAAACTCAACGTGTTGTCAAGTAGAACACCGATTTTTTTTATTTTGGAAATCATATTGAGATGGTTTTATTGATCATATAATTAAAACGTAATGATCTCTTGAGCGAGTGAAGGTCATAAAAAGCACTTTGCATGATTGAACTTTAGATCCGTTTACATTACACCACTGAGTAAGCTTGTCGAAATCTTGACTGTAAGTCACTGAAATCCCGCACACTGTCCTCCCTGGCATACAATTTCAAGTTATCAGCAAATAAAATGTAATCGTTGTGCATAAAGCATTTAGCGATGTTATTTATTCATACTAAAAAGCATTGGATCTAAGTGGGAGCCGTGAGATAAACACCCGAATACAGTCAGAGAGAAACTCGGAGAGAAAGTTGTTGACCCGAACAGCCTGAACTCTATCACGATCAGTGAGATAGCTCTCGAGTGAATTCAGGAGCGATACTACACCGCTCAGCTCCAACTTGCCAATGAAGGCTTAAGGTTTTATGATTGACCCTATCAAGCGCCTTGGAAATGTTCGTATAAATCGCACGAACGTCAGACCCATTCGCCAATGCGTGCAGCAAAAAGTTATAATATGTGAGAAGATTCAGCTCCGCAGTTCTACGTGTAGACCTCAGACAAAGGGATATCATAAGATGCAATATTTATATTATTTAAACTAGGACGACCAGAAATATCGCATTGTTTATCACAATGTACATAGAAAAAAAAATTAAAATAAATTAGCAGTATCATCATGGTATGCAGTGCACCTTTGCTCATCATAAAGCGACTCGTTAGGAATACAATCTGTCTTACGTTTAGAGTTTAGGGAATTCCAGAAGGATTTTACATTCCGTGGAAGATTACCGTAAGAAACTGTGGATAATGTCTTACACGATTTTCCGTCTTTTGTAACTTTTAAGTTGTTGAGTATACCAATGGGGAAATAAATAATAAACAGAGATGTAAGGGAAGCAATAAGTACATAAAGTGTATTCAAAAATCTTAAAAACGGACAAAAAGGGTTGTTGGGAGGTATAAATTTACTGGACGAGATGATGACACGTGTCCGCACAGGCCAGCATTACTTTGCAAATTCAGGTAAAATTTTAGATTTTACATTTGAAATGAACCTAGCTACTAAATATGTCTTTAGTCATAGTACATGTGGTTATTTCGTCTTTCATTTGCTACCGCAGTACACAATTACAGTTGGTCCGCCATTAGGTACTTCCGACCACAAACTTATTACAACGCTTTGTGAATTGCCACTTCTACAGAAGGATCCACCATTACATCTGGCATTACAATTCGCACGACCCGTCAGTCTGCTGCGATGAGATTACGCAGGTAATCTCCTCAGGAATGGAAGCATACATCCCAAATTCCATCAAGTTACCGTCAAAAGGAAAGCCCTGGTTCGACAGGAGATGCGAAAGAGCTGTAGGTAGGAAACAGCAAGCCTACAAGTACTGGCAGCAAAATCAGACCGCGGAAAATCGCAATTATTTTGTCGAAGCGAGAAACGAATGCAAACGTGTCATCGATGAAACTATGGACAAACACAATCAAAGGATCAGGAATGAACTTTTGCAATGTCCCAGTGGCTCGAAGAATTTCTGGTCGGTAGCAAAGGCAGTAAGTAATTACTTTTCAAAAACGTCTCTCCCACCTTTGACAGATGAACGTGGCATCACGGCGGCTACAACCAAGGAAAAGGCAAGCATGCTCGCCAAAATGTTTTCATCGCACTGTACCTTAGACGTGCCTACATCACAGTGATATTCGTAAGATCCTTAAAGAACTAGATACGCAAAAGGCATCAGGACCGGACGGAATACCTGCCATCGTGTTAAAGAACTGCGCCAACGAACTAACACCCGTTTTGTCCAGCTTTTTTTCCTCTGTCTTGCGGAAAAGGGATTTACCCATCTTCTTGGAAAGTCGCTTGAGTGCAAACTGTTCCAAAAAAGGCAAGAAAACCACGCCCTCAAACTATCACCCAATTGCCTTATTTCCAATAATGTCCAAAGTCATGGAACGTGTAGTCAATCAGCAACTGCTCAAGTACCTCGAGAGCAATAGAATAATCAGCGATAATCAATACGGCTTTCGCAAAGAAAGATCGACAGGAGAAATATTGGCCTCTGCCACTCATATATGGAGTATAGCAATTGAGAACTACGATGAGTCCCGTGCGATTGCGTTGGATATTTCGAAGGCATTCGACAGAGTTTGGCATGACGGACTGCTCAAGAAACTGCCGTCCTTCGGACTGCCAGCCTCTCTCTGCAGCTGGCTTGCCAGTTTCCTTAAGAACCGATCTCTGCACGTTCCAGTTGATGGACACATCTCAGACACATTCACTATTAACGCGGGCGTGCCTCAAGGCGCAATACTTTCACCAACTCTGTTCCTCACCTATATCAATGACCTGCTGACCGAAACGAATAATCCTGTTTACAGTTTTGCAGGTGACAGGTGGTAAAGGTTTTTATGATCTAAATTGGGAGACAACAATTTAGATCAGAAAAACCTTTACCAGCGACTGAGACTTATCACCGCAGACATGAGCAGATTACAGCAATTAATCAAGACCTGGAGAAATTTCAAACTTGGGGCGACAGAAACTTGCTCCAGTTCAATGCAGCAAAGACCCAAGCAGCCACGTTTACCAAGAGGGCCAATACGGGGAGTCCTAACATCATTATGGCTGGATCGACCATTCCTTCATCCTCGTTAATCGGACTGCTGCGTGTCTCGGTCAACAGCAATATGTCCTGGCATAACCACGTTGCTAACATCGCAAAATCAGCCTCCCAGAAGCTTGGTGCGCTATTTCGCAACAAAAAACTGTATGCACCGCAGCAATTGCTCTTGCTCTACAAAACGCAAATAAGACCGTGCTTAGAATATTGCTCACACATCTGAGGTGCCGCACCAAAGCACACCATAAAGCTGCTGGATTCCATTCAGAAGAGAGCTGTGCGTCTTGTCGGCGACCCGGAATCTGGATAGTCTGAAATACCGCAGACATGTGGCTGAGATGTATCTGTTTTACAGATACTTTCACGGCAGATGTTCCCAGGATTTGGCCCGCCTCATATCGCTTCTGGCAACACCTGTCAGACAGTCACGACAGACGGCAAGAGCGCACCAGGTAGTCGTACAACTGGAAATACCTAGAACATCGCTTTACAAGAACTCCTTTGTCTGGCCCACTGCATCACTGTGGAACTCACTCCCAGGACATCTGTTTCCCCCTAATTACAACCTACAACTATTCAATAACCGTGTCAATCAACATCTTCGCACACACACCGCTCGTCGAGCGCCATAGGATCTCCCTTTAGTGTGTGTGCCACAACCATAAACAAAAACTTACAAGGAAACATTTTCCAACAGTGTGGAAAATTACGTAAAATCCCATTTTAGAATGCTAAAATAAGAAGTGATGCTGGATTTGTCAGAACGTTAGACCGTGATGACGAGGACAATATACGACGAAAAATTTATAAAATGTGTGAAGGCCAATATGTTCCAACTTTAGACAATTTAATGAAAACACTCGAAATAGATGAAAAACGACTTTGTGGAATTACCGTGCGTTCAATTTATCTTGATAACATTTTGATTCGCTGTAACTTTTTTGATTTTAAAGATATCAAGGTAAACAAAAAAGCAAAATGTAGGGTTGGTAGCCAAATGTTTTTTTCTAAGTTACATATAAAACAAAACACTAACAATTTTCTGACATATAAGCCTACTCTATATTTTTTTTAAATGGAACACCCTCTATATTACGGCATTTCTGGACTCTCTAGAGAAATCTAAACACATTTCGTGTATAATATGTTATACCTATCTTTAGCTGTTTACGAAATATTGACAGTTGAAAGTCGAGCATTTTGACATTTTGACAGGCTTTAAAATCTAAACCGCCCGAAATCAAAGAAAACGATTTGCACATTTCTATCTTAGGTTTTTATAAGCTATCGAATGACAGTGACTTTGAATTTAGCCGGAGGTTTAAAAGTTCCGGTTAATTTTTGGAAGATTTTAAAGCCTGTCAAAATGTCAAAATGCCCGACTTTGAACTGTCAATATTTCGTAAATACCTAAAAATAGGTATAGGATATTATACACGAAATGCGTTTAGATTTCTCTAGAGGGTCCAAAATTGTAGTAATTAGTAGGAACACCCTGTACGTTCCATTTAAAAAAATATAGAATAGGCTTATATGTCAGAAAATTGTTAGTGTTTTGTTTTAAATGTAACTTAAAAAAAAATTAGGCTACGAACCCTACATTTTGCTTTTTTGTTTACCTTAATATCTAAAAACAAAAAAGTTACAGCGAATCAAAATATTATCAAGATAAATTGAACGCACGGTACAGCGCAGGAATGGGATTTAAATTCAAAAAGATTAATAAAAGGCAAATTCAAATGGAATCCAGGCGTTTTTAAGATTTGCGGGGGAAATATTTGAGAAAAATCAATGACTATATAACACAAAAAAGAGCAATAATTTATTTAGATGCAACGTGGTTTGATACCACGATAAAAATGCAACAGAAAAAATAGTTATTAATTTAGATGACAGTAGCGATAGGGAAACAGATTTAGTTTAGTAATATAAAACGTAGTGTTAAATATTTATACCTATGTAAATATTATAATTATCGTAATTTATTTAATTTAATATAAAAATCAACGCTAGCTTGTTAACTTATTTTCTGCGAACATACCAAAATTAAAATTACAGTTAAAAATAAACATTACTCCGGACCTGAACGGATTTCTCTTTGTCATTATAAACTGTACAGTGCTGTGGTTGAAGGGTTTTATTGAAGATTCATTGTTATAAGTTATTGGGTTGTTTTTTATCTTTTTTGAGTTTTTAGTCGGTTTCTAATATTTGTGAGTATACTTTTCCGGTAAGGAGACCGATACTTGTACCAGAGTCCAAAGGGTATTGAATAAACTTTGCTGATACATAACTATCCCTAAACATGTAAAGTCTAAAAGAAAATATCGCCACCAACAAAAATACATATTTTGTCAGGTTAATCTAATCGAAGCTAAACATCAGTTTTTGCACTACATTAATATATTTACTAAACTTCCTGACGGTTCCATCTGGGTAGAAGTTGCCATTAATTGATTTGGCGCGCTCGAATATCGCCGAAATCAGTCTGCATTTTATATATTTATTTGGTCCTAAAATACGATTATGTCGCCTCTCTTCTTTTCTCTTACTTTACTAGACCGAATGTGGAAAGCAAGGCAAAATAAAATTTGTGAGGTTGGTCAAACTTCTTCCATGTAGGACACATTTTTCAATAACAAATTGTCGATTATTGGAAAATGAAAATACAGAAGAAGCAGAAAGCAGAAGTAAGCTCGGAAGAAATAATATCCGTGATTGAAGAAACTTCAGAGAACTAGACTGGAGATTTACTTATTATTTAGAGCTACAAAACACTGAGAGAAGTTGTGACCAACTTTCAACAAATTGTACCAAACAATCTAAGAAGCAAAAGTAGTGGCTTGCCAGATTAACTTATAATGATACTCCTAGTTTTACCTTACAAATGTTTTAGTTTTCTCTCCACTTAGAGCCGCTTGCTCTGGCACCAGGGTGTAAACAGCACAAGTGCTAGTTTAGTGACCCTAACGAAGCTGAAAAACCTAAAGAAAACTAGAAAACGGTCGACGTTTCGAGGATCAAATCTGTCCCCGTCGTCAAGAACGAACAAATCTAAAAATGAAAATTGTTTTATAAATGCAAATAACAGTAAAAAGCTATCGCAAAACTTGTCAAGTTTTGAATAGACTTTGACAAGATGACAATAATAATGTCATATCGTATAATTACTGGTTAATGATCTATTTAGGTAAGTGTAAAATAAGGTGATATTAAGTAAATAATTTATTCGTTTGTGGTGTTGTGCGTTTAGGAAGAATTCAATGATTTTTGTTAAAAGGCTTAGTTAATTTTTAAATGTCCCTTGTCAATTTCAGTTTTTAGCAAAGGTAACCGTGTGCTGCTAAAACTAGCGGAAGTTGAAGCAACACATTCATCTTTATTTAATAAAATTAAAGCAGTTTCTTTAATCTCACGTTTTTTATATGATGGTTCCTTTGCGAAAATACTTGAAGCGTTCCATTGTATTCTGTGATTGTTATCAAATGCATGTTGACAAATTTGGTGTTCTTTTATACGTTTTGATAATGGTCTACAGGTTTCACCTATATAACCAGCGGATATTAACTACGATAAGAAGATTCACTCTCCGCTGCGGCACGTCAACGGTATGTCTCCTTCCCCGCGCGAACACTAGCATGATACTGGCATGTGACCTTTGGACCCGGCGCACACTGGTCGAATTTCTAGGAAAGCTGGCCATAATATGGTTTACCAGAAATAAGACATAAAAGTTATTAAGTATTACACGTTTAATATATCGTGTTTTTGACAAATAATTGTTGAATTTTTTGCTCATTATCTATATCTATATAATAGGAAGTATCAATTATCACTAACGATAAAAATCATGTATAAAAATCATTTGTATGTTCTTAAATCGTTTTAAAAAATGATTTTGAAAATTAAGGGCTCCTTCGTTGTAAAAAAAAGGGTTTTAAATTTTTAATTTGATGTTTTGTTTTTGCAAAGATTAATTCAGGAGTCTCACGAGCAAAATGAATGTTAAGCGGACGACAGAAACGAGTTGATGAGGGCCTGCAATTTTGCCATACATGTATTTCAGAGTTATCGCTGTTTTTAAAAATTAATCTAATAGGGACGAACCTAGTAAAAAATATAGAAGCATCAGTGCAGCTGTTGTTCAAAAACACTTGCTTATATTCTGACTATCCCAAGGTAATATCAAAGCCATATTTACAAATTAAAACTAAATTAAAAATTTTTATCTGCTGATTCAGCCAAAGTATTTATTACCTCTTTTTATAATAACATCAGTCTAATAATGATTCTACCGAAATTTCAGCTTCAGTTTCCCTTACTTCAATATTATGGGATTAGGGGTGGGCGACAATAATCGATTATTCGATTCACTTTTAAGAAATTACCGATTAATCGATTTATCGACTAATATTTCAGAAAATATCGATAATCGATTATTTCGATTAATCGATTATTCAGTTATTTGCTAAAATATTAAGCGTTTAATCGATTATTCAATTTCTTGCCCACCCGTACCGATAACTTTACAAAAGATATAGCTTTTAAAATTCCAATTTAATAATGCGTTGCGTTAAGGGTAATTTAAATGACATTTGAAAATACTTTCAGTACAACATATGAAGCAAAAAAAAAACAGAGAAACGTAAATGCTCAAACAAGACAGTAGCAGGGAAAACTGCGCACGTTACAAATTTAGCCAATAAGGGATCCTCATTTCAACGCGCCATTTTCTGATAATCTGGCTTCAGTTGTTGCACAATTTGGTATAACACCAACACATATCCTCAACGGAGTGTTAGCACGTTAGCAGTATAGTACATCAGTCTTTATCTTTTTATTATGTATTTGGGCAAAACTATATGATAAGAAGGATCACTCTTCGCGGCGGCATCTCAACGGTGTGTTTCCTTCCCCGCGCGAACACTAGCAGAATATCGGCAGGCCATGATACAAATAAAACAATCATGTTGGCAGGCGACCTTTGACGCGGCGGCCATAGACCAGCTCATCCTTATGTCAGATTAATGTTCACGCCTAAAATGTATAATCGAGTCAATATTCGATATAAGATAATATCGCTATTTTTTAGTTGTGTTGTATTACAAAATAGGAATGAAATATACAGTAAAAATATTGTGCGAAACTTTTAACCAATTTTAAAATCACCCAAAGCGCCAAAATTTAATTAAATATTAAAAGATGGGGCAAATTCGAGCAACATTTTCTTCCTTGATGTCTTTTGTCAGAATATTAGTATTCGGAAATATGGTGAAATCATTAACACAAAATCAAAATCTTTTAAATATTAGTTACTACATACCTTGAGTATTGTTATCAATAATAACTAATTAAAAACGTTAACAGATTTTTGAAACAGCTAGTTGTATACAAACTTTATCAAAATATTTATTTGGTGATAATAATAAAAAAAAACATAACGTAAGTTTGACAGGGCGCTGCAAACAATTCAGAAGATATCAATTGTGTTCTTCCAAAGCCAAATAGAGTAATAGAGTTCTATAAATAATTTCGTCATAAATTTGATTAAATATACCGCAAACGAAAATATCGTTTATGGCCAGCTTTTATTTAAATTCAACCTGTGTGCGGTGGAGTTCGCTGATCGTTACCAGGCAACGAAGAAAATCAACGACGATTCCTTTGTAGCGCTCTCTGGCCATTGAGTGGGGCTTCTTGTTGTAGTTAATATTCGCTGATATAACCTTTATTGCATTCACATGGTATCTTATGGATAACATTTTTACTAATTTCATTTTCATTGAGTGGTTTTGTTTTTGTTAGTTTGGATCTAAGAGTGTTTTCTGTTTTGAAAATAGTACGAATGTTAAATTTATTAGGTACCTATTCATTTTATTTTATCTGATAAACCAGGAATATATGGAATAAAGAGGTTCGTAATAGATCTATTTTGATTTTGCCTAATATTTGGTCGTTCAAAATCAAAAAAGCATTTTCAATGAAATCAATAGCATAGTTATTATTAATCAAAACATTGGTTAAAAATTCTTTTTCTGTGTTGAAATTTTGATTATTACAAATTATTTTCATTCGACCATATAGACTTTTTACGACCCCCTTTTTGACCATTATTGGGTGATTTGATTTAAAATTTAAATATCTGTTTGTATGTGTAGGTTTTCTGTATATTTTTGATTGAAGCCAGAGCAAGCGGCTCTAAGTGGAGAGAAAACCCAAACATTTGTAAGATAAAACATGAATCCTCCACAACAATATAGAACATATCTATACTCCTAGTTATCGCACAGTTTGAAATGTCTCTTAATATTTTATGTCAGCGAACAATCTTATTTAAAGCATATTTTTAGGTTTGTTTCTGCCCTGATAAAAGAAATATTTATATTTTTATAACCATATTCTCAACTGAAGCTTCTGTATGCCTATTTAAGTCATTAGGTTATCATTTGCTCTCCTCAATTCTCACTTAATTCTATTTCTCTATCTTATTCTGCAAGACTGACCTCCTATTAATTTCAAAATAGTTATTACTTTTACCTAAAACACAGAAATAGTAAAGAAGACTCATAACAATACTGTTTCTACAAGTCAAATCAAATATTTGTCTTAAAAGTACATTGTTTTGATTACATTACGAATACCGCAAGCAATTCTCCTAAATCAAATAAATAAAGTATGTTTTCTATAACATAGGTAACCCAACCAGTGTGGGAGGTCACTTATTGTTAAAACTGAATATCAGGTATTTTAATTCAAATTTGATTTTGTTTATTGTGACAACCGGCACTTATTGTCATTCATATGTTGAATAGTATTTTGTAGTAATGGTGTTAGGAAAATACCTACTGTGGATTTCATTTTCAGTCTTGTATTCTAATAGAACCTGCTACTACCATCATTGTAATAAATATGGGAATATTTAAATAAAAATGATAAGTTATTTTGGGCAGTTTTAGCCTTGAGGTATTTTGATCTATATTCAATTAACTTTTAGTTTACATACCAGAAGAGAGAATTGATGATTGTTAATTCTTGAAGCGAGTCAATTTAGGTTTTAATACAATCCTATATACTTTTGGCCACAACTTTGATCTCCGATGAATCATTTTATACCCCTTGTAATTTAAAAACTGATTTGAACATTTCAATAACCGTATGAGGCGTTGATACCTTCAAAAGTCTCATTGACATGGGAGGCTACTAGAGTAGTAAAGAAAGCATACGCAGGAATTGCAAACAGTAATCAAATTTGAACATTTTCACAGCACATGGCAGACAACTTATGTAACAATGCTTGAAAAGCCAGGAGAAGATCGGGCGTTTCCTCAGAATTATAGACCAATAAGCCTGCAATCTTCGCTTGGGAAGGATGCAGAAAGAAGAGTCAAGAAGAGAATTATCCAGTTTGGGTTTAGAAATGGGCACTCCACAGAGCATCAACTTCTTAGGATAGTGGAGCATATGACCGCAGGATTCAATAACATGGAAATAACAGGAGCCGTCTTACTTAACTATGAAAGGGCCATCGACAAAAAATGTGGCATTGCGGGCTGGTACATGAAATGATACTAAGAGGGTATAGTCAAAAATATTGCAGATTAATATATAATAGTTATCTAAGTAACAGAACCTCCATGGCTAAACTTAACGACAAAATCTCATTGCCATAAAATGTAGAAACAGGGGTACCGCAATGATCAGTCCTGGCAGCTCTGCTATATAATATATATTTATCTGACATTCCATTAAACTACATCAATATTATACCAGCCCAGTATGGGATGACACCGCAATCCTATGCAAGTATAGGAATATAGGATTCTTAACAAGAAGACTACAAGTTGCAACGTCAGAACTTGTGGAATGGTGGCGTAAATGGGGGATTAAGATAAATACCGAGAAAACACAGGCTATACTCTTTCAAAAGAAAAGACAGTGATCTCCTATACAAGTTGAAATTCCCAAACCATGGTCATCCGAGGTTAAATACCTAGGGTTGCACATGGATGTGGGACTTACATGGAAAAAACATGCGACCAAGGCAATACAGAATACAAAAAAGGCCACGGGTATGTTATATCCAATAATTGGCAGACATAGTAAAATATCTTTAAAGGTGAAATTACTAATGATAAAGGCAATGGCTAGATCGCAACTAACACATGGCTCCCCAATCTGGGGATATACTGCGAAGACATATATTAACAAGCTTGCCAGCGCAGAAAACATCCTAGTCAGGGAAGCGGTTGAAGCCCCCTGCTTCATCCGGAATAAAGACTTACAGAGTTACAATGGACCCCCATCCAGGAAGCCATAAGATCAAGAGCCGAGAAGAACTTCCAGGCGGCTGCACATCACCCCAACCAGGAGCTTAAGAAGCTTGTTAATGACGACCCCGCAGAGGAGGCGCGTAGGCACAGGGTATACTACCTTAAGCCTAGAGACTGCCTCCAACAGAGACAGTAACACCAAACCAGGCACATACCAAGGGCAGGACTGCTTACCACCGATCAAGACTTATACCGACTCCGACCTAGTGCTTGAACGCACTATCCAAATGTCTAAGAAAATAGAGGCTGCTAACGCAGGACAAGAAACTAAGGGAAAGAGAGGTAATTAGGTTGCAGATGGGTTAGTTTGGGTTTTTAGAAGTCATTTTAGGAAGGAATATCGATTGGTTAATCATCTCTATTGTCTTTTTTTCGATAAGTTCGTACCTGTCTAGGTTTCTGACAGCAGTATTTGAATTGACATTTAAGGATTTTTAGTTGAATGTCAGTCGATAGTTTTTGACGTGATTACAGATTTGTTTCTGTTTATTAATCCAGTAGGATGAGGGAAATTAGAAGAAAACTGTTGTTGTTGATTCTGTAAGGCTTTTGTTTTATCATTAGCCAAATAAATTCCTTGGGGTGATAAGCTAGCTCTCGAGAAGTGATTTATGTCGTAAATGAAATAGGCTGGAAGTCGTTTGAGACTCTCGAGAGAGGGTTAGTTGCTTGTAGAAGAAATTTCTAACAACCGCTGTAATGGCAATAAGCCCGTTAATCCTTTCAAGATACCCAGTTATGGGTAAGGTTGTTTTGAATGTAGAATTTCAATTAGATTTTTGGGGCAATTTTTTGGAATTTCTGTTAATTTCATGTCATGCTGCTATGGATTAATTTCCGTTTTAGGGTTCTAGTAATTGGACTCTAGTAGTTGAATACAAGTAGCTGGTTTTTAGTAGCGGCATGCCGGTAGCTGGATACTAGTTGCGGGGTTCTAATTGCTGATTCCCTGTAGGGTAGAAAGAGCCACTTTTACTTGGAACATGACGAAATTGGGCTGTTAGATATACAGAGAAGGATGATAACCAGTTTTTGGACATAACTTTACAGATCTAGTCTCAAGATAAGTTTGCTTTTATTCATATTTTAACGTTTAGCCGTCAATATTGTGTCAGAAATTATTACTTCGCTGTAGAGACTTTTAAGATATTTAAAGTGCAACCACGATGGTGGGGTTTTAGTTTGTATTCCTCCAGTGAGGCGAGTCCCACACTCCCTGCTTCAAGAGAGGCAGGAGAGCGTAAACTCTATTTCTCCACGTCACAAAAAATAATTGGACGAAAATAATGTTTTAATGAATTATTCCTGATTAATAAGTAATTAAAGCCTTTGATGATTCTCAATATAGTTTCCTTTCAAATTGCTGCAATGCTAATTCGCCCTTTCTTCCCTTTTTTCCATAAACTGATGCAGGGGCAGCGCTACCGGAGAAGAACCCGCCACAGTGCGCAAATTTCTAACAAAAATTTGGACAATTACATTAATTTGTTCAGATCGGATTCCTATAATAATATTTTTGGATTTGTGTGTTCACAATTAAAAATATTTTCCATAAATTTCTATCTTTAGACTCCTGACGAACATTTGCAATTTTTTTCTGGAAATTGCCCAGCTCATGCTGGGGAATGGACTATCCATTCTCATAGTTGCTGAAATGAGAAAGATTACGTTCTAAAAACAACAGGTATTTAGATGACCTCGTTTAATAATATATCGGAGTCGTTAAGTCTAGAGATAAGGACATCTTCTTCTAATTGATATAAAGTCCATTCAAGGCTATTGCGCTGTTACGTCAGAATTTCTGACGTCAAAAGAACATATCCGTACGTCATAGAGAGACTCGTACGTTATTTTTTACACTTGCCAAAAGATGTCTCTGTACCTGTTTTCTATTCCAGAGCACGTTCCGTTTTTATCAATTTTACATACTTATTACTTATGGCAGCTTCGGGGTGGATTAATTCAATTCACAAATTCGACACGAAAATATAATGCCACCAAGAATAACATCAACACACATACAACAGCTTATTTACCTAGTAATCGTGCGCCGATATCCTTTGATTTGGGAAAGTCAAAAACCAACTTTTTCAAATTTTAGAAGAGGGCTGTGACAATATTGTATTAAGCGTCTGGGCATCTGAACAATACCTCCTAAAACTAGGCCAACTAGCTAATATTAAAATTTGCAGTGACGTCATCAAAAGTGGTCTATACTTTTTTGCCATAAGAAAAGCATTAAGAGGAGCCAAGAGAAGCCCAGTAAAAGTATTAATTATTTTATCGCGCCTACTTCCGTATTTAACGTTGATTGCCACGCTGGGCGACTGGAATGTCAATTCACATCTCGACGTCATGTATCCGGTGCTGCCAGATTGGGCGCTTTGTCACAATTTGAGCTACTTCTCACTGTAGCTTGCCACAAATTATTTTTCAAAGAAACGTAAAATATTCGTCTTGGATTCCAAGATTGCAATTAACAATATATTAGATACTTAATGTAAAAGTTTGCTTTGGTATATTATAGTATAGTTATATTAAATATAAATAAATATTTAAAATCCGAAAAGTAAATATATAAAAACCGGAAAGTGAAGCAATAACGGAATCAAATCCTTTAAGAAAATAAACGTTAACCAATAACCTAATTATTTTGTATAAATATTTAGTTCCATTTAAAAACATAATTTCAAATGTCATTCAACAAATGCTGTAAAAATTAAAGTCCAACTAAATATATGTTAAATATTTTACATCCCAAATAATGTATGAAACTAGCTCTACCAACCCAGACGAACCAAATCCTGATGGTCAGAACGAGGCAATTCTACAAATTCGTAACAATATTTATTTTCTACCATTGCGCAACGACCAACGCAAATGATTTAATATTTGTTCCAGGATGACGAGACGGTTCTTAAAAATCTGGCAACGCTGCCTCCTGTCAGTTGGCGTACTTTCAATCGACGTTCAATCGACCGGTTTCTTAATTACTCTTCGATTTCGATTGATTTGCCGTTCATTTCTTTCTAATACCAGTCCTTTATTGTGTTTAAATTTATGTGAACAATGCCGTCCAGATGTTGTGCCCCAGGCTGTCGTGGAAACTACTCCAACGGACCTAAAGTTCATGTTTTTAGCTTTCCAAAAAGTGATGTGTTGCAAAAGAAATGGCTTCAAGCTATTCTGCGACAATTTAGTGCCCAATAAAAACACTAAAGTGTGTGAGTTACATTTTTCTGCAGGTAATATAATTTGGATTAATTCGCAACAGGATCCAAAGTCAGGTAAAATCATTACAGTACATTTAAAATACCCTCGATTGAAGGAAAATGCCATACCAACTATTTTTCCAAACTGCCCCAATTACTTATCAAAAAATGTGTTTGTTCGTAAAAGTAAAGACGAAAAAAATGAGGAACTTAAGGAATTACAATTGTTGCAAGCAATACAAACAACAAAATAAAGAGGAGTTTAATATCCATAGAGAGGCTACATGTTTTATAAACTATGAGTTTTTAAAACTATTTTCAAATTTTATTGTTAAGGAAGGGTGGTTTCCAGCAAGAGCTATAGACAAAATAACTTTATGTAAGCTTGAGTATACTCCTGGTCCTATAATGACTTGGGCAATTGTATTAAATAATAATTTAAAATTAGAAAGATTTTTATATGGCCAGTCTATTTCTGTTTCAATAATAAATTTAAAATCCCCATTTATAACCGGCAGTTTGGATGAATTAGAATGTTTAATCGATGCAATTGATAATATTATATCAATTCCTCTTATAATGACCTCCCCATTACTAGTAAAACTTCCAATAACGAGAGCGAGATGAATTCACATCAACCTGATTCTGACCAAGACGAGAAATAAAAAAAAAATAAAAATTTGTAACGGATATTCTTTTAAACCTAAAAGGCTCCGGTGAATTTACACAAAATCTAAAGTTTATTTCAGAACAGCTAACTTTGTTGAGTACCTCAAAAGAGAGATATCGGTATTCACCGTGCACTATTGTTTTATGTTCAATTTTGTTTACTATAAGCCCTCATTCCTATAATGAGTCGCAGCCTTGTTTTAACCGGAAACCTTTAAATATTATTTATGTATGCTGAAAAAGGTAAGTACTTAAACTGCCATTTAATTTTGGTTTTAAAAAAAATTAGTAATACACATGATCAGTCATAATAGTTGTGCTTAAAGTAGTATCAGCTTGTAGGTGGTCTTGTGTTAGGCCAACTACGTTTCAAACTACATATAAAAAAAAGTTAAACTTACAAAAAACAAGATTTTGTTATATTTTTTCGAGATTTTTGCATCTAAAATGTCTACTTAACTGTGAAATTTTAAAAGAAATGCACATTTCAATATACGCCTGTAAATAAGTTAAGACCACTTTTGATGACGTCACGCGTAAGCCGTCTGGCCTAGTTGTAGGAGGTATTGATCTGAATAATACTTTTGACAGTTCGTTTAATTTAATAATAATATGCTTTTTATCGTCTAAAATCCGTTTAAAAACGATTTTAAAGGACAAAATTGTATAAAAATCCGAAAATTCGGACTTTTTTAGGCCGATAGCTATGGCTTCGGACGAATTTGTCGTCGATTTTAAAGTGAAAATTCATTTTAAATTCAACCGTTCATTAAAAATAAGCTGTGCTATTGATCCAAATACACTGCGAATATAATATAATATAATAAAAATAATACTTTTGACGGTTCGTTTAATTTAAAATATGTTTTTTTATCGTCTAAAATCCATTTAAAACGATTTTAAATGGCAAAATTGTAGATAATACCGCCCTAGCGGCTAGAATTGGTTTGCGCATTTCAGTCTCATTTGCCGAGATTTGTCCTCATATCGCCGCGTAAGATGTTTACACATCAAAAATACATTTTTTCTAGATATAATTTTGTAGTATTATCAAATAAATAAAAAAATATTACTTACATTGTGCACAGCTTTCCAGGGTAAAAGTGGCCTACCAGCATCTTTTTCACGTGTGAAATAATGCACTAATTTTAAAATTAAAGCTTGCTCTTTCTCACTGAACTGGTGGGGCATCTCAAAACGATTTTTATTAGCAATTATTAGCGTAAAACTCAAACCAACTACCAACAAATCAATAAATGAATTAAATCTGTTATTTTCGTTATGATATTTTGACATTGACGCCAATCGATGTCAAAGATTCCAATTTGACGGACCAATTTAGTACATACGTTCATTGCATAAAGAAAGATGATATGACGTAACAGCGCAATAGACTTGAACGGACTTTACTTGAATAATCTACATCCAACCATTGCCTTACCGGAATATCTTATTCATAATTGGAAGGTGCTCCATTTTGTTGAGTGTATGTTTCACTGACTTTCCAATTCGTGAGCTGTTACAGGCTTCATGGTTATTTAAAGCATTTCGGCACAAATTTATCTCTCTAAATATTTGGCCAATAATAGCGTTGCCTAACAAACCGGCTCAAACATAAAATTTAGAAAGGTTGGTGTGAAGTTAGGTACTCAGTGGAACCTTCCTTAAAAATGTATGCATTTTCACAACGGCAGTAGTGATATTTGTGTTCATTAACATGCTCATTTAGCACTCATTCCAAGGCCAAGTGGGGTGCAATTGCACCCCATAAAAATCTGGTCAATATTTAGCATATTTTGTAAATTCGATTAAGCAAAGCATTAAAAAAGGCATTGTCAACTGTTAAAACAATTTTATTTAACTTATGAAGACAAACAAAGGTCCGATAAAGATATAGTTCTTAATTACTACATTGGTGACAGACAACTTCCTTCTTTGAGTGACCCGAACAAACAAATTTTTGGCATTTCACGCATTTACTTCGAGATTTTCGGTCCTTTGTTCTTTCACAAATATGGCAGCGACCCTGAGATCTTTCTAAATGATGATCTGGAACTGTTTCTGATAGTTCAGGTAAAACTCGCTTGATATGTTCCTTTACAGAAGATTGCACACCTGCTCTGCTGTAGCGTTGGATTATGTGTTCCCTCATAAGTTCTTTTCCCAAAGTTAACAAAAAATTTCTTCTCCCATCGAGATATCCATCCATATATCCAGGATTTTTCAACATCCAAATTTTAAAAGCATTTATACCCGCTATATCAAGCATGTGAAAAAAATTGCCACAGGCCAGCTATTACTTTTCCTGTGTGTGGTATACTGACCAACCATTTTGTCAACTACGTCCACAGCTGCTTTTGTCTCATTATAATGTAGAACGATATCGGACTTGTAATCATCTTCCTCTCCATTTACCTTATCGTCGTAATGCTGATAACTGCCCGATTTTTCTTTGTTGTATAAGAGACAAGAGTTCGTTCTCTTCTAAATGCGAAAAATGATGAAAAGATCGGTTTATTTGTTGACGGAAGTAGTTCTTTTGGTATACATTTTTTATTCTTGCGAAGTGTTCCACAAATCGTAAGGCTCTTCTCTGACAATTTGTCAGCTAGGTAAAGACTTGTGAAGAAGTTGTCAAAAGTAACAGAAACTACTCGTTCTCCTTGATTTATTTCTCGAACATTGTTTTGCTTACCTAAAACAAAATATTACTTACAAAATACAAAAATATGTATTTGACAAATTTTATCTAAATAAATTTGCATATTGATCGTATAGAACTTGCCACTGTCTGCTAGAGCCCAAATCTTCATGCCATATTTAATCGGCTTGCTTTTCATGTAAACTCCAAAAGGCGCTCTTTCTCTAAATGGAACTAGTTGTTCATCTATACAAAGTTGAGGACCGGGATTTAAAGCCCTCTTGCAATTGGATTGGCCTTATGAGTGTTAAATAAAAGTTAAAATATTCACGTGCAAAGTCTGATAAATATATTTACTCGTTTTAATTTTATTCAACTGAATTCTCCTGCCTCATCATCCAGTTCTTGCATTTTAATTGTATCGCGCGATGGCCCTAATGCTGCTATTCGCTATGTGCGTTACACGACGCGACATCTGGTGGTACAGATGTGGCGAATTTCTTAGATACGTAAGACGTCAAGTACATGGGAAACGAGTGAAAATTCAAGAAAAATTGTTGATTTTAGTGCAATATAATTAGTTCTGCAGATAATACGTTGTCATATGAGAATATTGATCGATTCGACTGAAAAAAGGTAAGTTCGATATTCAATTTTGTGTGTATCCAGCATAATATTAAAATTTTGTAGGTTATAAAAGCGTAAACATGAGAATATCATAATAATAATAATAATAGCATTGTGAAATTGATATACGATTAAAAATTCCAATCATGAAGTTTTACTGAAATTACTTTAGAATGAATGAAGACGATTTAGAATAATTTATTTTTTCAATCTGGAAATTGATAGACAAACTGAAATTAAGTTATTAAATATATTTTTCAGGATTATTAGTGCAATGGACATGACAAAGGTTATGATAATTACTTTTGTTTTCTTACGGCGTCAATCCACTTTCTTCATTGAGCTAATTTATGTTTAGCTGTTGGAAAACAGTAAAATTTAGACTCACAATTTTTCGTATTATTCGCATAATTTTTGACAGCATCTAAGATAACCCATTATATCAAATATTTCGATTCGATTCCACGTGTATATTTGTTCGGTATGGTATCTAAATAAAGTTTCACATATCTCGTTCGTCATTTCCGCCACTACCCTGACGCACAGAGCGAATAGATGACTGGCGAGTGGTATTCATAGTTGCTTTCTTTTAATATTAGGGACAGACGGGATTTTCTCAAATGTGTGGCTTACATTTCTGCAGGTTTATCAGCTCACGTTAAGTGTTCTTAATCTGCTAACACCACCTTTGATACACCTGTACCCCAGCTTTTAACTAATGTATAGTTTGGTTCAAAATGTACCATTGACCTATTGACTTTAATAAAACACTAATTATTCCTCTGGCCATAAAATGTCCCAATTTTACCACCTTTAGGGGCAGAGCTGGTGTACAAATTTTATTTATTACCGGCAATCCTAATAATTATACTATTTTAAGTAGGCTATAAATATCAAATAATTTTTATTTTATTTTTAGTTCTTATTAGTTTTCAGATTACTACCTAATTCAATCTCTTCTCTCTCTCACACATATCTAGCCTTCTATCTATGCTAGTATGCTAGCTGGGTACCAACAATAGTACCAGTTACAAATATTATTTTTTGTCTTTTTGTTTTGGTATGAAATATTGATTTATCTATTTTACGCCTTTTTCATAGTTTTATTTAAGTTCCTACTGAGCTCTGCAATTATTAATCGCGATATTTTATCAATGATTTCACCTGTATATATTTGATTAAAGTTCCCGATCCCGCAATTATGTTTTGGAGTATTATGCGGGTCACTATGTTTGTTTGTTACATTATTTGGATTAGTCATATAGTCATCATATTATGTTGTGGTGAGTTTCATATTATGCTAATAAATTATCCTATTGTCTACAGCAACGAACAATTGGGACATGCTTATTTATACCTAATATAGAGTTGAAAATATAGTTTAGAGTTGTTCATGATGTCATCGTACGATTGTGAGTATTTCAAACACGCTCACGTATGATTTTGTGTGTTCTTGACAGATATTTCACTACTGTTCCGCTATTAAATAAATTAGCAGAAATAAACATTGATGGTACTGGTACTATTATGCTGAACCGACTTAAAGAGTATGTACAGGGTGGCTCGAATTCGTGTCTATGTATGGGGAACTCGAAAACCGTAAGAGATACAGTGTCGATCAAATTAAGGCAAAATTGCGCATTTAGGTGCCTAACAATATGCCGTTTAGAAAGTTTTAAAATTCCGAGTATTTACGGAGATATCCGGAAAAAACCGAAATTTTGAAAAATCGTTCCTGAGCTTATTTAAAAACGGATTTCAAATCTAATTACACTTTTGCATTGCCACTTTTTCCGCTCTATCCAATGATGATATCCAGTTTGAAATCCGACGTTTCGTCTTCAAGGGATCATCATCAACTTTCTTTTTTAAAATAAGAACTTTAATTTTTTTATCGTTTTTCAGATGGTATTGGCGTTATTAATATGAGTGTGTTTTTATTTTTATTATTTTTTTATTATTTTTATTTTATATATTTTGCTTTGGCGTGATTTTATATAATTTAATTTAATATTCTCGTAAGAAATAATTTTACTATTTTTTATTTTTAATACGCTCCAATTTTCCACTTAATACAAAAAACAAAATAAAATATTTTTATAGAATATAAATATTTCAAAAGCACCTACCTTAAAATGTTTAAAATTACGCCAGAGCAAAATAAATAATTTAAAAAATAATAATAAAAAAAAATTATAAAAAAAAACACATAATCATATTAATAACGCCAATACCATCTGAAAAACGATAAAAAAAAATTAAAGTTCGTATTTAAAAAAAGAAAGTTAATGATGATCCCTTGAAGACGAAACGTCGGATTTCAAACTGGATACCATCATTGGATAGAGCGGAAAAAGTGGCAATGCAAAAGTGCAATTCAATTTGAAATCCGTTTTTAAATAAGCCCAGGAAAAAAATAAAACGATATTTCAAAATTTCGGTTTTTTCCGGATATCTCCGGAATTACTCGGAATTTTAAAACTTTCTAAACGGCATATTGTTAGGCACCTAAATGCGCAATTTTGTCTTAATTTGATCGACACTGTATCTCTTACGGTTTTCGAGTTCCCCATACATAGACACGAATTCGAGGCACCCTGTACATGCCGAAAGTCTGGAGAGTTTGTAGGTAGTAATAATAAACTATCGGCAACGAAATTGCAAGACACAAAATCTGTTATCATATAATGTTCAGCAGCGTATGGATCACAACCGTTAGAAACAGTACCAGATGTGGGATAATGACAACATAGAAAAGATATAAATAAAATATCCGAAAGTAGTAAAGGCTTATAATTAAAGCAAAAATGCTGAAATATTATAGATATTTTTTCAGAACAAAAAGTGGTCTCCAAGGTAATTTTATATTTGTTTGATTTGACAATTCTAATTCTTGGAAAGAACATAAAAATGATCAGGAACTAGCTGGAGGGAAACAAAAGCCTCTAGTACTATTGGACTTCAGGTTACAACTGGGAAAATACTTGGTATCAGGAACAAAAAAAAACTTAAACCAGAAGAATATGATGAAAGGTATGAAAGAGCAAAACAAGAAAATGATGTTACCAATTTGATAGTTTTGAACACTGGACGGAAGTGACGACTTAAGAGATACTCTCAGCTACACGTATTGTAGATGTAGAAGCCGAACAAGAATTAAATGTATGATGAGTAACCTTTATTTGTGATATAATACATCAAAAAACTGTTTGTTTTTTCGATCCAACAAAAATAAATAGTTCTATTATTTTCATAACTTTAAGGAAAAATTAGGTTTGTTCTTCTTCATATCCTCTATTTTTGGTGTTTAAAAGAAATATTTAGAACCATTTAGAATTTTGATTATTAGTAACCAAAAGTCACAGCTCTACTGTTGTTCACAATTATGGACTGCCAGACCTTACAATTGTGAACGACCTGGAATTCCCGAAATTTTCACAGAATCCTCCTTACTCTTAATTTGAGTTTAAGATATTTTATTACATATTCAACGAAAAATTTAAGTGTAACCGTAATAACTAAGAGAAAATTTTCAGGACTGAAAGGAGTAACTATGATTCTTAGAAATAAAATAAAATGTGGCTATTTTTTGAATCAGAGATGTATTGCTGCAGAAAATAATTGGGTCCGGCAATAAATCAAGTAATCATTTGTATTTAAATGCCATTTTCAATGTGTACTTAAACAACCAATTTAATGAGAGTTTAATGCCAAAAATTCCTGCAAGAGAATTATGAAGTTGTATGGAAATTTTTATTAACTAATGACTTTTTATAGTTTAACATCGTAAAATTCTTGTCTAGTTAAATATAATGTAAGAAGCGAAAGATTGCGACATATATTTTTATTATTAACAGAATCATTAAAAAGACCTACCATATTCAAACGTATTTCAAGAATGTGTTTATGATAAAAATATGTTTATGATTATGACATGACCTTCTATTTAATGGTGATACAGGTAATTTTTCTTTTTAAGAATGATGTTTTAAACACAGCAAAAATATACGAAATTTCATATCATTCAGTAATTATGCTCTTGACAAACAAATTCAAGTACCATAATCAAAAATTGTATTATTTAGTGGACTTTTGCATGAGGTGTCTCTTCTCTTAGTTGGAGTGTTAATGGGGTTATGGCCCTCTTCAGTTCATTAAGAATTGCTTTTGCTTAAATCAACTAACTATAAAAATTTTAAAGTTGAAAAATTTGGTGGATAAACGTAACTAGGGGCGCTATTTAATGGATATGACCAAGTTGCTAAATAAAGAAGATCACGTAAACTAAAGCAACCATAATGGCACAGTAGCGAAAAGTGGGTATATATAAGGAAAACTTACTCTTAATAAACTGAAAAGAAGAAAAGCGCTAGAACCCCATCAAGCACCGATCCGACGCGACGAAAGCACTTTAATCACTAGTCGACTGCTAAAAAATTCACAGCCCTTTACAAAGATGCAACCGGGGGAGACATTGAAAATGCCGAAACAGAATGCAACGCTTATTAAATTTCAGATCTGAGAAAACTCATAATTGTGTTGAAAGTAATAGTTGACATAGTTTGGGTTAGATCAGATTAGATTACATAAGTTTAATTTACAAAATATACCACATACATGCATATTTCTTCGATTTTCGTTCTTTTTTACAATTTATGACGTTAAGTGTGGTTGTAAAGAGCAAAATAACATTTGCATTCGATTCGTCTCTTATTCCCCGATCTAACGATATGCAACACGACTAGTCTGCCGTGAGAACCTAAAAGTCACCCTCACCCACCCCTAACACAATTTAATGTAAATAATGACTTTTGGTAGATTATGTAAGTTTAGTTTGCCAAAATATACCACATAAATACATATTACTTCAAGTTTCGTTCGTTTTTACAAATTATAATATTAGGGGTGGTTATAAAATCCAAATTGCATTCGATTCGTCCCTTAATCTTCGATCTAACGCGGTTAGTTTCACTTAGTATCACCTTATTTTAGTCATTTGAGTCGGTTCCGATACGTTGTATTCAATTTTAATAGATTTGGGTAGTCGTGTAGTCAACTTTCGGTTAGTTTCACTTAATATCAACTTATTTAAGTCATTTGAACCGGTTCCAATACGTCATAATCAATTTTAATGGGTTTGATTAGTTTTGGTTATTTTCACTTAGTATCAATTTATTTTAGTCACTTGAACTGGTTACGATGCGTTATAATCAATTTTAATACATTTGGTTGGTTTTGGTTAGTCGTCGAATCAACTTTCGGGTAGTTTCACTTAGTCTCAACTTATTTCAGTCGGTCCCGACACGTAATAAATTTCAATAGATTTGCTTAGTTTTGGTTAGTATTCTAATCAACTTTCGGTTCGTTTCACTTAGTATCAATTTATTTTAGTCGCTTGAACCGGCACGATTGTTATAATCAATTTTAATAGATTTGGTTGGTTTTGGTTAGTCGTCGAGTCAACTTTCGGTTAGTTTCACTTAGTCTCAACTTATTTTAGTCATTTGAGTCTGTTCCGATACGTTGTAATAAATTTTAATAGATTTTTTTAGTTGTGGTTAGTCGTCTAATCAACTTTCGGTTGGTTTCACTTAGTCTCAAGTTATTTTATTTATTTGAGCCGGTTCCGATACGTTATAATCAATTTGATTGATTTGGTTAGTTTTGGTTAGTCGTCCAATCAACTTGCGGTTAGTTTCACTTAGTCTCAACTTATTTAAGTAATCTGAACCGGTTCCTATATGTTATAATAAAGTTTAATAGATTTGGTTACTTTTGGTTAGTGTCCAATCAACTTTCGGTTAATCTCATTTAGTCTCAACTTAGTTTTGTAATTTGAACCGGTTCCGATATGTTATAGTCAATTTTAATAGATTTATTAGATTTGGTTAGTGGCCCATTCAGCTTTCGGTTAGTTTCACTTAGTCTCAACTAATTTTAGTCATTTGAACCGGTTCCGATACTTTATAATAAATTTTAATGGGTTTGGTTACTTTTAGTTAATTTCACTTAGTCTGAAATTATTTTAGGCATCTGAGTCGGTTCCGATACGTTGCAATCAATTTTAATAGATTTTGTTAGTTTTGGTTAGTGTTCTAATCAACTTTCGGTTCGTTTCACTTTGTATCAACTTACTTTAGTCATTTGAACCGGTTACGATGTGTTATAATCAATTTTAAAAGATTTGGTTAGTGTAGGTTAGAACTTTTGGTTAGTTTCACTTAGGCTCAAGTTAATCTAATGATTTGAGCTGGCTCTGATACGTTATAATCAATTATAATAGATTAGGTTAGTCGTATAATCAGCTTTCGGGTAGTTTCACTTAGTCTCAACTTATTTTAGTCATTCGGGTCGGTTCCGATACGTTGTAAGCAATTTTAATAGATTTGGTTCGGTTAGGTTCGTCGTCTAATTAACTATCGGTTAGTTTCAAATAGTCTTAAGTTATTTTAGTTATTTGAGCCGGTTCCGATACGTAATAATCAATTTTAATTTATTGGTTAGTTTTGGTTAGTCGTCCAATAAACTTGCGGTTAATTTCACTTAGTCTCAACTTATTTAAGTCATCTGAACCGTTTCCGATACGTTATAATAACTTATAATAGATTTGGTTAGTTTTGGCTAGTCGTCCAATCAACTTTCGGTTAGGCTCACTTAGTCTCAACTTATTTTAGTAATTTGAACCGGTTCCGAGACGTTATAATCAATTTTAATAGATTAGGTTAGTTTTGGTTAGTCGTCCATTCAACTCTCGGTTTGTTTCACTTAGTATCAACTTATTTTAGTCATTTGAACCGGTTCCGATACGTTCTAATTAATTTTAATAGATTTGATTAGTTTTGGTTAGTTTTGGTTAGTCGTCGAATCAACTTTCGGTTAGTTTCACTTAGTCTCTACCTCTTTTAGTCATTTTAACCGATTCCGATACGATATGATCAATTTTAATAGATTTGGTTAGCTTTGGTTAGTCGTCCAATCAACTTTCGGTTAGTTTCATTTAGTATCATCAACTTATTTTAGTCATTTGAACCGGTTACGATACATTATAATAAATTTTAATAGTTTTGTTTAGTTTTGGTTATTCGTCGAATCAACTTTTGGTTAGTTTCAATTAGTCTTAAGTTATTTTAGTCATTTGAAACGGCGCCGAAACATTATAATAAATTTTAATAAATTTGGTTAGTTGTGATTAGTCGTCCAGTCAACTTTCGGATAGTTTCAGTTAGCCTCAATTTATTTTACTTATTTAAGCCAGTTCCGATACGTTATAATCAATTTTTCATAAAATGGGTCGTGGCGTTCACGAAAGTTTAGCGTGTCGTGACGCGACCTTGAAAAATCACTCTCATGAAACCAAAGAAGTATTCATTTGAACCGGCTCCGATACGTTATAATCATATTTAATGTTTTTGGTTAGTCGCCAAAATTCGTTGTTTTGGTTAATTTAGGTACTTTCATTTGTGTAACCTATTTCGATAAATTTTTGCCCGTTTTGGTACTTTTGGTTACTTTTCGTTTGTCATTCAATCAACTTTCGGTTAGTTTCACCTAGTTTTAATTTATTTTAGTCCTTTGAACCGGTTCCGATACGTTATAACCAATTTTAATGTTTTTGTTTATTTTGGTTAGTCGCCGAAATTCGGTTAATTTGGGTTATTTTTAACGATGCTCTTGTTTACTTTTGGTTGTTCGTTTAATCAAACTTCGATTAATTTTAGTTAGTTTTATTTTATTTTAGTCATTTGAACCGGGTTCCGATACGTTATAATCAATTTTAATGTTTTTGGTTAATTTTAGTTAGTCGCCAAAATTCGGCTAATTTGTGTTGGTTTTAACTTACTTTCATATTTTAAACTGTTCCGATACCATTTAGCCCTTTTTGTTTGATTACTATTGGTTAGTCGTTCAATCAATTTTCGGTTAGTTTCAGTTAGTTCCTGTTTATTTTAGTAATTTGAACAGGATCCGATATGCTATAACCAATTTTAATGTTTTTGGTAAGTTTTGGTTAGTTTTGGTTAGTCGCTAATGTTACTTAAAGTTAATTTTAACTTACTTTTATTTTTTTAATCCTTCCGATATATTTTAACCCTTTTTGGTGCTTCTGGTCGCTTTTGGTTAGTCGTTCAATTAACTTGCGGTTAGTATCTTTTAATTTATTTTTGCCATTTGATCCGATCCATCCGCATTAGCATTTAAAGATCCTTTACACAAATAGTGCACTATGTAAAAATCGACCTCTCCTATTGGTCGATCCATCTCGTATTACGATATGTCTGCGTGATGCAATCGATTCCTATCAAGAGCTCTTGTGGTGTAGAGGTTTAGATCGTTGGGTCTCACCTGGAAAACGCGGGTTCGAACCCCGTTGCATTTTTTTATTTTTTTTTAAAGATTATGTTTCTAAACAGCTTTTTTTCTTGATTTTGGGTATGTCTTGGGTTAGATTGGGTTAACACCTGGTTAGTTTCCTTCTCTTGAGCCCCCGTAGCGAGCGAAGCGAGCGGAGGGCCATGCGGATCGACCAATGGGAAAGGCCGATTTTTATATAGTGCACTATTTGTGTAAAGGATCTTATAAAGCTCCGCATTAACAAACTAACTCGATCTCTCACGCGTATGACGTCATGTGGCAAATGTAGCATGCACTTTTTCGCGATTTAATGCCTCATACTAGGATAACAGATTTTCAATGTTAAAAAAATTAATAGCGACCGATGTGATAATGGTTGCACAGGGAAGTTGAAAACATCCTTATTGCGAATTAAGCAATTCAAATTTTTCCCACCTATAGATTTTGAGTTATAGAATGTATCAGTTATTCTTATAATATACACACATTATTATATAATATTAACTTTGAAAATGCTTCTGTTGTCCTAGTAAAGGGCCTCAAATCGTGAAAAAGTGCATGCTACATTTGCCACATTCATGACGTCATTCGCGTTAAAGATCGTGTTAGTTTGTTTATTTAAACTTAAATTTGATTATAACGTATCGAAATCTAACCCAAACTAACCCAAATTAACCGAATTTTGGCGACTACACGAAAACTAACCAACAACATGAAAACTGCTTATAACGTACCGGAACCGGTTCAAATGACTTTAATATATTATCACTAACTGAACTTTACCGAGAGTTGATAGAACGACTAACCAAAACTAACCAATAGTAACTAAAAGCACCAAAATGGGATAAAACGTATCAGAATAGATTTAAAATATTAAAGTAAGTTAAAACTAACCCAAATATACTCGAATTTTGGTGACTAACCAAAAATAACCAAAAATTAACTGATAACGACTAACCAAAACTAACCAAAAGCACCAGAAAGGTCTAAAACATATCGGAACATATTTAAAATATAAGGTAAGTTGAAACTAACTTAAATTAATCGAATTTTGGCGACTAACTAAAATTAACCAAAACATAAAAATTGGTTATAACGCATCGAATCCGGTTCAAATGACTGAAATAAATTAAAACCAACTAAAACTAACCGAAAGCTAATTGAATAACTAAATGAAGAGTGAAGGCTGTGTGCATGTACGAAATGTACTAAATGAAAAAACTTTTGTATTCCATGCATAAATTTAATCCAAAAGGACGTCTAATCAGCGTAACAGAGCGCTTTCGGCCCTAGCCATCATCAGTGTTACCTGCAAAGTGAGTAAAAGAACCACCCATTAGTG
>MU187080.1:4052-55107 GCA_016904865.1 Pissodes strobi
TTCAGATGAGGTTTCTCAGCTCCTGGAAAATCAGGTTGCTCAGATTTCGGAGTCACTGTTACCTCCGGATCCTCCGAGGTTGAGTCTTCCTCTTGTGGAACTTCATCGGTAGAATGTTCGTCATCTTCATCCTGCATAGTCGGACCGTCGAACACTTGTTCTGGAATTTCCACTGAAGGATCAAAATCTGGATTATCATCGCCGTTAACTTTTTTGAGTCGTTGTTTATACAAAGTATCCAAAAATAGAAGACCTGCAGCTTTTTCTATAAATTCAGGTTGAACCTACACAACATTAAAGCAGAAAATGTTACTAAGCATTTGCCAGATTAGAAACCGTAATGTTACTTACTTGAAGTGTTTTCAAGGGAGTTTTAATGCTGACAGATTTATTCTCCATCACGTAGCACTCCATTTCTAGATCCTTATCTTGGGTTTCGGCAATTACGACTTTAAAATAATGTGTTGGAACTGCAACTTGGTTCTTTCCGATTAGTTGGTACATCATGTATTTTTTACCATCCGACTCTATTCTAAAATGAAAAGAGAGAATCGGATAACAAATAAGGATAAAATTCAGTTAAATAAGAAGCGCAATATCAAGACTAAATATAATAATTTTCGCCTCGATGGACAACCTTGGTATGGGAATGAAAGGACGGCGAATTCTAGTAGCGTATAGAGGAAAAAGGCCCAAAATGATATACTCCGCGAAAATGGCACAGATCTGAAAGCCACCTAGTATGAAAGGTACAGTAAATTTCGTCGATTAACGTTAACGGAGGTCTTAGAAGTTTTTATATGTGCACTTATATAGGCAGAAATCGGCACCTGATAATGTCTCCCCCCTTTAACTTTGTTAATTTTTAAGCTACAAAAAAAATAAAAAACTAAATTTTTTTGTAGTTTTTGCACAGGTAAACCAAAAAAACAAAAAAAAATAGTATACAGGATAGATCAAAAAGAACCATTTTTTTAAATCTAGCCCCCATTTTTTATTCGATTTTTCGATTCAACCTAAAATTCTAAGGATTTTTAACATAACACACCATATGCCTATTCCTAATACTTTAGGAGTTATTGACAGTTGAAGTCGCTATTTTTTAATTATAATAATAATTCTTTAATAATTTTTAAAACAGAAGATACAAAATCACTACTCGAAGCAATGAGGTCGAATTGAGGAAACTCAATATTTACACCTCAACGACTTCAAAAGCTAAACAAAAAGTTATATTCTTAGGTGGCTGTTGCCATAAAAAAATAAAACAACAAAACAAAATAGCGAATTCAACTGTCAACAACTCTTAAAGAATAGTGTGTTACATTAAAAATCCTTAGAATTTTACGTAGAATCGAAAAATCGAATAAAAAATGGGGGCTAGATTTAAAAAAATGTTTCTTTTTGATCTACCCAGTATACTGTACAATCTTGTTTTGTATTTTTTTGTGTAGCTTAAACATTAACAAAGTTAGAGGGGGGAACATTATGGGTGAACATCCTGTACACTCAGGTGAGGCAAAATGCTGCCGGAGGCAAATGCGCGAACATTTTTTGGGGTGCCACGCCCAAACTTTTACTCAAGAGTCGTTAAAAATACACCTAAGGCAAACGTATTGTCGCGAAGCCACGCCTTGGTGAGCGTGCAGGAATATACTCAGGTTCGCGATCGATCTACGTCAGGTGAGAAGAGATGATAAAGAAAGCACTCCAGTTAAAAACAATAACAACTTGTATTAGTCAAAGACTTAATGGGAAAAACATTAACTATGTCTATTGGTCAGAAGCTTAATACGATTATAGTATACCCGATTACTAAGGTGCGCATGTTCTCTCGATTGAGGTATATTTACAAATTGTTTATAGGCCTTTGGGCAGTTTTATGAATATAGTTTGTCTTAAGAGTTTGTGTTGTGTTTCATTTATAGTTAGCTTATCACTTAAAGTCCACACTGCACTTGATATACTGATTCTACATTGAAAATTATTGCAACAATTCGATTTTGCCAATGTCAAATATTTTATTTATTTATTTATTTATTACTACACTGCCTAACAGGAAAACTTCCCAATTACAAAGCAGGAAAATATAAAAGCATAAAACATAAAAGAACTTAAAAATAACATAACACTACATATTATAAAAATTAAGAGTTAACAAATAACAAGCAAAAATAAAATAAAAGAGTACAAATAAATGTCATAAATAATTACATAAAACACAAAATTAAAATCATAATTGCACTATTGCACAACATAGTACAGCGGTATTAGGGAGTGGTAGTGAAAATGATGTCATGTGCTATTAGCGGAAAATGTACAGAAATGTCTGCGGATTTGTGGAATTGTGGTATTAAAGATATCAAAGTCTTTGTTATGATTATTATGAGTTCTGCAAATAACATGGAGTGGTGAAAAATTAGGTTTGTTTGTTCGAGCCCTTGCCAATGTCAGAGAAAAGGTCAAATTTTGTCATGATGATAAGCAAGGGACTAGAAAACCAATTTTGATTAATATATCAGAACAGTCGATCTGGTTATGTAGTAACTTAATCAGAAACACTGGAGAAAAATAACTTCTCCTGCGGGACAAGAACTGCATATCAAACATTTCCAGTAAAATCTCTTCCGGGTATACCTGAGGAGGATATATGCCATGAGTTTTCAAGTATAGTAGTTTCAGGAATCTACGCTGAACTCTTTCGAGATCATCAACATGTGTATTATACTCGGGTGACCAAACTACAGAAGCATATTCTAATTTCGACCTGACAAAAGCGAAAAATAGTGTTTTAAAAGTATGGATGTTTCGAAATTCACGACTCAACCTGGCAATAAATCCAAAGGTCTTGGTTGTTTCTGAAATTATAGATTCATAGTGTTTTGTGAATGATAACTTATTGTAAAAGTGATGCACAGATCACAAAAAGAATCAGGTCTATTTAAAATTGTTTGATTTATTGAGTAGTTGTCTGTACAACAAAATGGATTTGTTTTTAAGGTGAACGATAACACCTCACACTTGTTGATGTTCAGAGAAAGTTTGTTTAGGGTACACGATTCGATCAAGGTATCTAAGTCTCTTTGGAGTTTTATACAGTCCTCAATCGAATTTATGCGTAAGAGAAGTTTGAGATCATCTGCATACAGGAGTGCCATTGCTTCAAGTTTAAGACATACATCGTTTATGAAGATATCAAATAATAGTGGCCCAAGCACCGATCCTTGAGGCACTCCCGAGGATGAGGCATACTTATTGGATGTAATTCCATTCACAGAAACGTATTGAGTTCGGTTAGAGAGCCATGATTTTAAAAGTTTTAACACACTGTCGGAAAAACCAAATAGTTCAAGTTTAGTTATTAGAATTTGGTGATCTAATTTGTCAAACGCTTTACATAGATCAGTGTATATGATATCTAATTGAGAAGAGCTATCTAGCGCTTCTGCAATAGTTTGGGTGGTTATCACGAGGTTAGTTGTTGTAGAGCGCCCCTTTAGAAAACCATGCTGTAGCGGGGAAATTCTATTTTTTACAAGATGGAAACAAGAATTTCAAGGCATTTTAAGAAATTGTTTACGATTGTGACGGGCCTGTAATTAGTGATATCTGTTTTGTCAGATTTTTTGTAAATCGGGCTGACCTTGGAGCATTTCCAGACACTAGGAATGGATTGAGTGGATAGACAGAGATTATATAGATATGTGAGAGGTTTGGCGCGCACATGGGAACAATCTCTTAGTAGGCATGATGGTAAAAGATCGGGACCACTTGTCATTTTGTGCTTTGCGGTTTTTAAGGTTTCAATGACTTCATTCTCGGAAAAAGATTGGATACCGATGATTGGATATGCAATTTTTGAATTATCTGTGGGCATTCTTGTTAAATTACATTGAGGATTAAATGACTTATGGAAAAAGTCTGTAAATGCGTTAACAATTTGAGATGTATTAGTTACTTGAGTGCCATTGTAAACCATGGTGTCTGGTATTCGCGCAAAGGATGACCGTTTTGAATTAATGTAAGTCCACAGATTACTAGGGTCCTCGTTAATTTGTTGCTCTGTATGATCGATGTATTGTTTATGTGCAGTGTTAGTATCTCTTTTTATTTTGGCCCGAAGGGTTGTGAATTCATGGTATGTTACTGTATCCTTTTTCCTTTAATACCTTATGTGAAGCTTATTTTTCAGGCGAATATTCTCTTTAATTTCATTGGTGTACCAGGGTGGATATTTAATCTTTGCTTTTGGAGTATATTTCGGTACCCAGTTGTTAATGATTGAGTAGAGGCGATCATAAAAAGCAGTGCATGCAGTATTTATGTCTGTGAGATTGAAAAGAGCCGACCAGTCAGTGTGTAATAAATCATGATATAGAGCATTGAAATTTGCTTTTTTAAAGTTATAAATTGGAATATTGTTGGCTTCACTACTGTTGTTAGCCATTTGGTTATTTCTTTTGTAGCGTATAATAATAAGCAGTGGGGGGTGATGAGGCACTTCATTACTAATTAGGTCGATCGTCCTATGAACATAGCATTGAAACCCATTGTATAAGACAAGATCCAGTAATCGATTGTTTTGCTTTCTTATATTGTTAAACTGGTTAAGTTCGAAAGTATTGAATATGTTAGTGAGGGTGGTTATTTTGCTGTTAAGACATGAGTTGTCATCAAGAGAGGTCGCATATTCTGTCACATTAAAATCTCCTAGAATTAAAATATCCTTGCCATAAAGGAATTTTTGAGAGATAAAGAAATCATACACCGATTCAAGGTCATCCGAAGAGCAGGGTGATGGTATGTACACCACAAATATATATAGATACTTGTTTAAAAATAATAATTTGGCTCCTACAATGTCAATGTGTTGAGGTACGAGTGGTTGACTATTGTTTAAATTTAAAGGGAATGATGTTATATTACGATTAATCGCCAAGAGGACACCTCCCCCCTCTGCATACCAGTGGCAAGCTGATCACGATCACTTCTGAAAACCTCAAAAAAATTAGTAGGGATAAACTCATTTGTTGATACAGAGGGGTCGAGCCAAGTTTCAGTAATAGCCAGAATGTCATAGTCACTTTGTGTTGATGAGTGAAGAATATTTATTAACTTTGTTCGTATGCCTCCAGTATTTTGATAGTAAATGTCCATCTTGTGGTGCTTTGGGAAGTCAAAAAGAGTCATTAGTGTAAATTAATTGACAAGTATCATTACAACATAATGTATTAGGAGTTGGAGCGGGAGTGGTAGGGGACAATTCGACATTACTAGTACCAACAGTATGATTAGTTCTAAGACTATTTAACTTATGATCTACCTGGCTATTTTCAACAAATTTAGTTTCTTCTATACTCGCCTTCTGTGGAATTGTCGGCTTCTCTGAAAATTTGATTCATTTGCCAGCAGGATTTCTATTTAAAATTGAAGCAGGTTTATTTTTTGGAGTGTACTTTGCCACATAACAACCGTCGGGCCAGAAGTCTGATGACATATTCTTCTCTACACTGTTCTCGGGGACTCCCAACTTAAAAGCAGCACTCCTGGGATGGTCAAATCTGGAAGGTAATTTTTCACATCTGTACAGATGACTGAATCTCGGATCTAATTCCTTTAGTATATCCTCTGGTTTTGTTTCTATTTATAGATTGGATAGATAAATCCACGATGGGTTAGCCAGTCTTTCACCTATGTTCGAATTCGCCACTCTGATATTTGAGCGATCAGGCCCGGTACAAATTATTCCAATTTTTGTATTATCGGTTTGATCCCTGTCTAGATGGACATTATTTTTATTGTTCCAATTTCGATTTTCTTGAACACAATACTCTGGCATTTCTGGTGGAGTTCTAGAAGCCAACATATCTTCAAAAAACTTTAACTTGGAATTTATTTGCTCTATCTTTGACTCAAACTCTGATCTTATCTTTTGTAGATCAATGCTTCCCAATTGAATCTCTCCAGAATTTTCCAAACGATTTGACATGATTCCTTTTAGTGGTCTGTTGCAATATAGTTTAATCATTTCGACATTAGTATCCTTTAGATTATTTACATCGCTTATAATTTTGTCAATTTTTTTCCAGGAATCGCGATTTTTATTTGATTCTTCCTTTTTATTTATGTCTGACCTTAGTGTGTTTAAATTTAGTTGTATATTTGCAATTTCCTGTTTTATTTCAGTACAGGTAGCAGACTGGTTAGTTTGAAGTTTAGTGCTAATGTTGGCAAACTCATTTGATATGAAACCATGAAAATGGTCTTTTAGGGTAGAGGATTGGTTCTCTTGAAGTACAGTGCTAATGTTGGCAAATTCTTTGGATATAACATTATTTAGAGAGTCTTTTAGGGACTCGAAAGCGTTATTTATTACATTTCTGACATCGGCATCATTAGATTCTTCACTTTGGTGCCCTTTTACAAAGGTCACGCATTCACTGCAAGCATACAGCATAACTCTTGATTTCTCTGGGTCACCTGAGCCTCCGATGTAGTAAACTTGGAGCAGGGAAGACAATGAATGCCTTTACAAAAATCACAAATGATTCTGTACTTTACTTCCTTTTCAGTTAGCTGGATCTCACACTTTGAGCAGGACATATTGGATTTACTGATTTATGTATGTGATACACACTGTATGTATAGGCAAACTTAATTTAAATTAAAACTTACTGTGTTTTCTATATGAAACGCACTATAGATTTGTTTTTGCTGGTGATAAATTTGCTTTTAAATTTTTTGTTCCACTATGAATAGTATTTGCTTTAGTGCCAACATCAAAACCAAGGGTCACAAATCCGTACTTCCCGCTAAAATGGAGCACCAAAAATCCATCAGGACAACCCGAAGCACATACAGATCGTGTCAGGAAATTTTCACTATTTATTTCTCACTAGTATCACAGAAAATGAACAAAAACCAAGACAGACAGAAAAACACATGTGTCAGAGGATAAAATATGAATATGAATATTTTTGAAATTTCATTTATATGGTGCGTTTAGGGAAAAGGATGCTGTATTTTGCACGCATCGGTTTATTAATTCTAAATTTATTAATTTGATCTGCGAACAATTCGTTTGAAAATGCAACTTTTCTAATCTGAATTAACGACATTTTAAGTATAGGTTAGCTATATATTTGTACTGGCATTTATATTAACTTATTTATTTTAGCTGATAAGCGAAAGCGATTATTAAGATAACTTGGCTTGATTTGTATTTTATTATCATGAACAGCCAGCGAATCGATTTATATTTTTCAGGATTTTGATAGTGGAGCCTGCAAAAAAAAACTGCATTTGACTCGTTGATCCGTATTTTAGTAGTTGTAGTTTCTGTGCCCTCCGTAACGGAGTAATAGGAATGTACTGCTTCTCATAGGATCGGCTATCGATTAAAATTTTTAAAAGTTTATCGTTTTGTTAGGACATATTCTCTGGTATTTTTTGAATCCTTCAATTTCAGTGAATTAATCGTGACCTCCGCCGTCATGTTACCATCATAATAAACGAGAACTCGGTCGCTTATCATCTTAGAATTATTCCTTGTGTCGAATCACTCCGCATGTTTAGCCCATCACTACTTGTGACGCAGCATTTAATCTCGCAGACAAATTGACAAAAACGTTAGAGAGTCCTTTTTCTAGTTTGCTCCTAAGGCGAACGTTTGCCAGTGCAGCTAGAAACTTCACATTTAGTATTGTGATATAATGCAACCCTTTTGCTAGGGGATTTATTGTGTTGTTTCTGTTTGTGTTTTAACACAACCGATTTTTCGGGCTCTACATGCTGTATTAGGTAAACATTTTCTCTGGATTTCTTTTTCTATGACATGTGAAGCGCGTGAACGCCATGATGCTAACGTTCTTTGTTTCCATTATTTATAGCGGCTTCCACGTTCGTCATATAAGACCGAGACTGTCGAATCTCTCAGAGTAGCCCTCACGCACAAATTTGAGGTAATTATTGCTATCGTTTTGCCTAAATTAATGATTTAATTGCTTATCTGTGTTACCTTTTTTTGTGCCAATACCGCCATTTGCTTTTCTCACATGTTATCTTATCCACTTCATTTTATCTGATCCGAATTTTTATTTTAATGCAACTTTCATGGGTTTTTTTTTATGGGGAAGTTTATATATTCTTTTTAGGGGTGATTCATACCTATATTTTTATATGCAAGATGTCTGAAATAAAAGAGATATTAATCTTTTATTTGCTGATGGGCATTGCAAGTCCATGGGTTTTTTTGTCTGCGGAAATTTGTTTTATGAAGACGATGTATAATTTTCATTAAAGTAAGGGGGCTTCGTTTAATGCGCACTGGATTATTTCAGGGTTTTTCTGGAGGGCCAGAAGCTTTATTGAAGGGCCACAATTCTTTCCGGAGGGGTACAAGCTTTCTAGGAGGTCCACCGCGCATACCAGTAGGCCACTGCCCTCACCTACAGTTGGAACCACCTCTGTCGTAGAGAAGTGCAGGCCTTGCCCGCAGCACATCTGTACATCCTGACACTGGGCCCTCGAGATCTCGTCTAGATCTTCCGCTCAGGGCCAGCGAGAGACAGTACTTGGGGTATTTTAAGGTGCCCGGCGCCTCCACCAGAGTTCGACGACTGGATTTGGGTATAGTACGGAAATTTTATGTCATTTTCTTTCATTAACGCCGAGTTCTGAGGTAGCTCATTATCTGTATTTACATTTATTCACTGGTTTATTAGAGCAGTTAAACTGATTGCTTTGAATCTTCTTTTATTTTAATAAAAGTCAAGCGCTGGCTAAATAATTTCATTATTTTCATTCATTAGTCTAGTGATATAACTGCTCTGAATTGTATCGTTTTATAATATGAATCAAGCGACAGCTACGCTTTCAATAGTTTTATTCTAGTTCGGTTCTTTTATTAACTTGTCGAGTCACTTGATTTAATTATAGTAGCCGTTCGGTGCTACATACTATTATTGATACATCTAAAATCAGTGCAGCTATTAGCGCACGCATATCTAGTTGTAAGAAGCTTAGTCAACGTCAAGTGATCACTTTGATAAGTAGTATTTAGTGCATTTAGCGGTAAGGTATATAGAACAGAGTATTTCCAACTGAATTGGTCTCTGTACAATCTTCATATTCTACTGTTTATTTTATCAACTACTCTTTTGTCTTTACTTAACCACATTTTAATTTAACCTTTTTCAGCGGCGGATCTAGGGACGCGTGGACCTCAGGGCAAAAGAGATTTATGGGCCCTACCCCTTGTATATTTTAAAACTAAGTTAAGGCATCGTGGGGCCCTTCTGAACCTTGGGCCCCAGGGCGGCGCACCGAACTGCCCGGTGATATGTCCGCCACTGACCTTTTTCTACAGATGATGATATTTTCAAAAAAAAAGAAAGAACTTAGTAGCAAATATGTTGTTCCTTAAATTTTTAGATTGTGTTTTCTTGATAGGTTAAGTTAGTTGATTATAGTGCCACAATTTTTCCAGTTTTCTGGATAGTTTGAAATTAAGTATCCGTTGATTTTTTTTAGCTGACCTAGTGTCCCTGCACAAGACCAGCAGAGCTTTTCCCTTTAGTTGGCGAGAACGAGTGGCGCTCAAATGACCCCACGACAAGAGTCGGGCTTTGCAATACGACTCTCCGGGGCTAGGTTCCTTTTAATTAATCAAAAAAAAAACTTTACTTTCGGTTTCATTCAATTAGAAAAACGTGTTGCATTATCTTTCTCAGAACTTTGACAAATTTATCATAGATGCGACATTTACTATTGTGGATATGAAACCCCCGGACTATGCGACCATGTGATCAAGCCAAGCTCGGGTTAGGGTGAGGAGAAAAGGGTAGATTAGAACCTGAAAGCGACCACGTGATCAAGACCAGGCGCTGGTTTTAGGTGAAAGACGAATGTCGGCCGAACTGATGGTTCGCTAGCATTTTTATGTGTTAAGATGTTACACGTTTAAGGTTCATAATTGCTCCCGTTGTTTATAATTTGTCTTTCATGTTTACATAATAATTTGCAAGTTCAAGTTCAAACTTAGGACAGGGTGATGTTTATTTAGTAGTTTACAATATTTTAATAGGGCATTCACCATATTGCTAAAATAATAATAAAATTGCAATTAAAAAAAATCATATTTTACTCAAATACAAAATATTGCTTTGAACGCTTTTTTTCATATTATATATTTTTATTCACTAAATAAAGCAATATTTACGTCCTACATTTAGAAAAATAGATTGCTTATCTTAGAATCTATATCAAACACATATTACTTACCAAATCATACTAAATTTTGATCTTCTTAACCGTTGAGAAACTAGACCGTCAGATAGTGACAGATTTAGGTGCCCCATTCTCGCATACATGCCTCGAAGAGGGTTGAAAAGTACATCAATGTTGAGTAAAATGGAGGGAAATTTACGAGTGGCCCCGGGGGATAACATATGGAAAATTATATTTTCCAGAACGGAAATAAAAGGAGTCTGTTGCCCAAATTTTCACGCAAGCCGTGTTCACTAAATTATTAATTCATAGAACCTGGCTTCGGAATACCAAAGGCTTGAGTGTTGCAGGTGGCTGAAGGGTTAAAATAAGGGCGTAATCTTGTAAGGAAAAATCGAGATTGTGACACATTTTTCCACACAAGCTCATCGAAAGTGTGAAAACTTACATCGTCACTAGACCGAAAAACATAATGACTTGAGTGGCACGAATGGATAAGTTGATTTTGGGGTCGGAAAATGAAATGGATTTTAAATCCATTTTTCAGTTATTTTTTCATACAAGCCTTTGAAAGTATAGATTATAGATTGTTATTGATGTGTTAGACATTACAATGAAATTGGCATAACTATCGGATGTGACCAGAACGAAGGCTTGCGTCGGAAAGTTGCAAGCTATTTGGCATATACTTAGAGAAAGTGATTCTAAGACTAAATAACAAAAGGCTTGAGTGTGGGACATGATCATCAAATTATTTATACATAATTTATCTAACAAAGAGCTGACAAAAAAAATCTATAAATTTTCACCATTTTCCAACACAAGCCCTTTGGCATATGCTTAGAAAAAGTGATTCTAAGACTATATAACATAAGACTTGAATGTCGGACGTGGCATCATGTTAATTATATATTTTTTCCGACTGACAGCAAATATTAATTTTGCGAACACATATCAATCAGCAAAATATTACTTTTCCTGCAGCAAAGTAAGTACTTTCCTGCCTAGGCAGCAAAATGATTAGTCTCCATGGGAATAAAACGTTTGACTTAAGTTGTCAAACTATAATTATTATGGACATATACATAACTCCTTGGTCCCGCGGTATCAGAGGCTTTACAGATCCCGTAATGGCAGATTTTATTATGGGAGACAGTTTTTCAATGTGTTGTCTGTCTCCGTTAAGGATCTGCCCCTCACTACATTCGAAGCCAAGATTGGGGAGTATTTACTTAAAAACGCCTTTTATTCATTTGAGAATTACCTCCAGCCCAACTTTACTGACCTCCTGTAACCTGACTATTTATGTCTTGTGTTCTGTGTTGTTCTTAGTTGGATTGTTAGTTTTGAGTATTTTGAGATGTGAATAATTTTTGTTAGTCATAAGTTTTATTGTATTTTTCAGGGTATTGCCTTTTATATTTTTTGACTTGTGTAAGAGTACTTTACTTGTTAACACTAACAGATAAATAAATAAATAAACTTCCGCAAAGCCATTTATAATAATTATCGTACCGGGAAGTTTGGCACACTCGCAAAGTATCCCCAGGACTCACCCTTTTGCCGCTAAAAATGCCGTTATTTTTGGTTTTTCAGATCGTCGCTAGAAAGCGGTTTCAAGCAAAGACAAAATAATATGGTGAGAGGGATTCCATTCAACCAATCAGAGTTTTAACCAATCTTACAATTTTTAAATTACAATACCTAGAGGTAGGCACAAGAAAACAACCGCAAAACCCATTAGCGAGAACAAAAAATTAGTTTAATAAACAAAACCTTGATAATAGATATGGTCTCGGATGTGGCAATACTTCATTATTGAAATAAAATACAAATTAGCTTAGCTTGTTGTAAAGGCCCTTGCCTTACCCTACCCCCTTATTAACAACACAACATACAAAACAACAGTATTAATTATTAGTTTTTAAACCGGAAAATCCGCCTCGAAAATCTAAAATCACAAACAAAAACAAACCAACCACCCACTGATAGACACGCGCCAATTCATTCGCAACGGTCATGATCGACGTGATCTAATTTTAATTAGGAATAAGCATCCGATGACCTGACACCTGGCACGACACTTGACCCTTCAAGAAGAAAAAAGATAAGATGAGGAAGTTGACAATAAAACGTTGCCAAGTTTCAAATAATCGCCTACCCCTAACACTATGAAAGAAAGGATTGTAGTACCTATCTATTCTTTATTTTGATTGTTGGGTCAATAAATTTTATAATACATCATAAAACAATGGAATTATTTATTTATCTAATCATTTCTGGCTTGCTTTTTATGTTTTTAAGAAAGAAAGATTTAAATAACAAGTCCTTGTTCAAGAACAAAGGCAACACTGCTAAAAATGATACCCATACAAGCCCAAATTTGTGCGCCTCATACGACTACTAAACTGATTTAAAGCACTTTTTAGTGCAACCCAATGGGTGGAGATCCTAATACTATAAAGCAATGCATGACGCGTATGAAGCAAAATTTTCTGGGCTTATTACAGCTATGTTATGCGGGCAACGATTTGAGCGTTTAAAAGATAATATTTTAAACTTTGATTGTACTTTTATATCTTTAAACACAAAACGTTTTATATTTATAATATTGTCACGAATAGTTTAAGGTGGTTGTCGCGTTTTTTTCTCAGAGAAGAGCCGCGTCGCGATTAGTACAATGACGGGGTCTCAACACTTCCCTTAATCTGCCACTGTATGTTCTATTCGTGAGGACACGCCTTGCTTAGCGTGCCGGGGGTACCTGGGATAGACCGGAGCCGAATTACGTTGGGTAAGAAGAGATGATAAAGTAAGCACGTTTAGTTTATAACAATAACAATGTATTAACGATAAAACTTTAACAATGAGATTCTATTATACCCGATTACTAAGGTGCGCATGTTTCTCGAACTGAGGTATTGTTTATAGGTCTTTGTTTACTGTCTCATAATTATAGTTTTTCTTAAGAGTTGGGTTTTATTTAAGAGCAAGACACTTGTCTTTCTCAGAACTCTAACAAACTTCTTGATTTGACTTTACTATGGTGGCTGTGAAACCCCTAGGCCTAGCAGTCGTCAAATGACTAACCGGTCCCAGGTTTGGTAAGGACTAAAGGAGTAGAACCTAAAGCAGCTGTATAGCTAACTTTAGGAGCGGATAGAACCCGGTGGCAGCTGTATAGCTAACCTGGGAGCTGGTTATAGGTGAGAACAAAGTCTGAAGAACTGAAAGTTCGGTAGCGTATTTATATTAAAAAAGTGATTATCATTGCATGCTTAAGGTTGAAAATCACTCCCGTTGATTGATCGCGTTGTTTATAGTTTGCCTTTAATGTTTATATAACAATCTCCAAGTTCAAGTTCAAACTTAGGACAGGGTGATATTTCTTTAGTAGCTTATGCATTTTAGTAGATTACAATATTTATATAAACATTACTAGAAAATTTCCCATTATGTTGTAATTTTGTTCAGTCAGCTGCTTTATTTGTTTTGAACAACAATTCGTGTAGCACAACACTCTGCAGTATTGGTTTTTGTGCTAAGTGTTTACACTTTATGATACCACTTTTTTATTACTATGAACCAGGACTAAATCACATCACTGAAATTATTTATGAAGAAATAGTACCTATAGTAGTAAGTGTATTTAAAAATATCGGAACCTTTTCTGCACTCCTCATAGTACAAAATGTCGCTCAAAAAATTAAACATACTTTGCTAAATCTGATAAAATACTTACTTAGGTAAAAAGAGTGTTCCAGTACAACAATATACATTTGGATACATCTCGGTTAGGCCCCTAACGTGTTTTTCTAATTTACCCCAGCACCCAATCCCTATTTGAGGAACCATGTTAGACATGTAGTAGGTTTCTTTCAAGTACTTTTCTGTAGTCTGATGATGAGACGGATGTGCTAACTGACGCCTATAATATCCCGATTTGAAGAAGTCTGAAGGCGCATTCCTAGAAATATTAATTATAAATAAATAAATAGGTTATCAACGGAGCAGCTATTTTCAATTTGCAAAAAAACACTAACTTAATAAAATTTTTAAACGTAGAATTAAAAATACATTTACAAAAAAAAATGGAGGCTTGAAAAAAATTTCCTCAACTTTCTCCTCAGCGACTGCAACGAATCAGGATTACAAAATCTCATTAATGCATAGTACATATTAGTTTCTTCTGTGAATGGCATATATAATAGAGTAAGCTATTTGCCAAACATGTAGTAGCATCTTAATAATTCAGCACAGTTAATTTGTGAGATAGAGAAGAAATGTCCTAGATAATTTGCCGACCTCCCAATGTAGGCACGATGATTAAAAGCTGTAAAATTAATCATTTAAAACTGATTTATACATTGCAAAAGGGAGTATTCAATCGTCATTTTCTCTAAAACTGTTAAAGATAGACATAGGCTATGGTACATGTTTCAGAGTAAAACTTTTTACGAAACCGAAAAGTGCAACAATATACAAGGTATTCTATTTAAAATAACAGAGCTGTAATAGCTTTCCAGTCAAACCGGAAGTGTCAATCAAATGTTTTACTTGTACTAATCAATGTTCCGAAAATTTCAAATCGATCATTTTTTTTTAAGTTACCGCCTTGATAGCAAGCTTGGTCACCCCATATAGACAAATGATTAAATAATTTATATACCTATACCTACTGCTCGTAAGTTGTAACAAAAAACCGGAACTTTTTTTGACACAAAACTCCAAAGAAAATAATTCTAAAACTCGTTTGACCATTGTAGTATTGTAGAGTTTAAAAAGGGTGATTACAATTGAAGATATCGTTTCAACTGACTAGTTTATTATTACTTTTACCTATAATAAGGGTGAATATATTTATCGGCCTCAGGAGCACATCTGGTAATATCGATCTCTTCATTCCTTTTCAAACCTTCAGCTGTTAGATGTTCATACACCCAATTAGCTATTTTTTTCCGATTGTTGTAGCTCATGACGTAATCGTAACATACCCTTACGTTGTCCGAACCTAAGATAAAAATACATTCATTTGTTTATTTATAATTTGATATTAAATAATGACAAGTTGATTTCTTTTTAGTAATGCGAAATCCGAAATAGCGCCGCAGGCGAAATTTGTGTTCTGGGGAGTCAGGAATTTCCCAGAGACTTTAAAAAATCGGTAACGCAAAACCCGATCAGATATCCTCAGTCAGTGTTTGCGAGATGCAAGTTTGGAACGTTTAAAAATACTTTTAGAGTTGCTTTGTATTTACATACATTAATATAGGTACGTACTAACACGGAGTTTTATCGACAATACCGAAACAGAATTATCGCACTCGACGCGCGTTACGCTAACCATATTAGCATCATCAGGAGATGATTAAAACTAAATTAAAAATGTACCTAACTCTCTTTTATACTAAATGTTTGCTTAATCAAGCGAAACCAATCCTGAAATCTCACTAGTCACGCTCGATCAAACAATACAATGGACTATAGGGAATTGTTTGATGGAGCGTGACTAGTGGGATTCCAGGATTGGTTCCTTTGGTTCCGCTGGATTAAGCAAACATTTAGTGTAAAAGAGAGTTAGATAGATTTTAAATTCAGTTTTAATCATCTCCTGATGATGCTAACATGGTTAGCGAAACACGCGTCGAGTGCAATAATTCTGTTTCGGTATTGTGGATAAAACTGCGTTTTAGTGCATTTTGCCGAAGGTTCTAAACCCCAACGTAGATAGGTATGTACCTATATAATATATGTATAGAGGATGGTCCAAAAGTAATGGTACATCTCTACAGAGAATTTCTGACATCGAAATATTACGATCTAGCTGAATTGTTTGGAATGTCGATATTAAAAGTTAAAAAAATTTTGATATTTTCTCATAGGGCATTTACGATAATTGGAGAGGTATCTACCGGTATGTATCTGAGCGTTCGTTAATTTGCGTTCCATTAACCAACCAGGTTCTGTAATTCAATTGAATCTACCGATACATGTACCGCGCTCCAACTTTATGGATCTGCTATTTGTGTGGGTACATGGCGGTTTGTTTACATAACCTACAAATTTAGCCTGCGAGCCTGTTTCTTACTTATATACTTTCGAAACTGAAAATAATTTTACTATTACATTCATTTTTAGAGACAAATAATTAAAATACCTTCAACATCATAACGAAAAGCAACAATTTCAATAGACACATATAATGCCTTCAGTTTCCGAATCACTAGTATCTAATATTTGAAAAGTAGCCAAGATTGTGATAGCATGACGTTTATTATTCTTCATTATAATAATTTTTTTTTAGTTACCAAACTCACCAAAGTTAAGCAACCACTGCTATCAATTAAAAACAAGAATAGTGCTGGTGAAGATGAACTTTCTGCCAAAATTTTCTTCAATATGCCTGATGATGCGCTCTTGGTCCTAGCCCATGCAATTAATCGACAGTGGGAATTAGGTGTTTTTTTCACCTTGCTTAACTACAGCCAAAATCATTCCGAGTTATAAGGAGGGAAGTTTAGATGATCCATCCAACTTCAGGCCAATCTCTCTCCTATCCACTTTATCAAAAGTCATTGAAAGGCTGGTAAAGACACGCATGCTTTCCTTTATTTATTCAAACCGGATCCTAAGCAAACATTAATTTGGTTTCCGGGACAAAGTCAGTATCAATGATGCTGTATCTCATCTACTGCAGCAATTATACACTCAAATGAATGAGGGTGGAGCTTCTGCTGTTGTCTTTTGTGACCTGTCAAAGGCTTTTGACTGCGTCAGTCCAGATATCCTACTTCAGAAGCTCGAATGTTATGGCTTTAGCGGTCAGACTTTGCCCTGGCTTTCCTCTTTCCATACGGATCGTCGCCAGCGTGTCACATAGGGCCTGCATGCTCTGATTATCAATTCATTGGATGGGGTGTTCCTCAGGGCTCAGTTTTGGGTCCTATTTTGTTTCTGCTGCATCAATGATACTGCAGGGCTTCGGATTAGTGGTCAATTCAACATCTTTGCCGATGATACATCCATTTTGTGGCATGGTCAGGATCCTATATTACTTTATAGAACCATCGTGCAGGATCTTGGGAGAGTGAAATTATGGTGCGATTCCAATCAGTTGACTTTAAATCCTACAAAGTCAAAATTTATATCCTTCAAGGGCAATTTAATGAATATATCAGTGGGTAACTCTCCAATTGCAAAGCAAATGCCTTGGCATTATCATAGATAATAATCTCAGGTCCGATATTGCATTTTTGTATATTTATGAATTTTAACTTACGACGACATTCACATCTGTTTTATTCTTTTTTCTCCCTTTATATAATATGTGTAAATTTGATTTCCAAATCCACTTATTTATGTCCTTTATTACGTGTAAATTTTATATTTACATTAAGTGTCTTTTTTCTCTCTCTCTCTCGTATTAGACTTAGGACCGCTTTGTTAATGACATAGGTAATGTTTAAACAACAAAGCATATCTGATTGATTATTCGCGATCCGCACCGTTCCGTTCGACAATTATTATCATTTACCGGAACGTATCGACGTTAATCAGCTGATTACCGCTGTAGACCTACCGCTACAATTATCGTAAATGCCCATATATATAGTCATGGAAATTGATATGGGTGGATTTCAGAAGTAATAATCTGATATCTATTTTGTTATTTAGCTTGATGGAGGGCGCTACCCGCATACTATTTGCCCATTAAAGAGGTGTAACTTTTTTCTGGGCAACTTTGTCAACCTGTCTTTATCGTGGCACAATTCAACTACCCAGAAATTATCTGGGATAGACTGGAGATTCATCCACATAACCAATGTAGCTATGACTTCTTGGAAAGCTACAAGAATCATAGAGGATACCAGGCATATCAATTTTCCAACTAGAATTCGAAATGAGCAAATATCACTTTTAGACCTACTTGTAACAAATGAGAAAAAGCTTATCTATGATATACAACAACATGCACCATTGGGGAAAAGTGACCACATAGTTTTCAGAGCCAAAATTCAGCTCCATGTAATCGCCCAACCAACTCCCAAGGTTTATAAAAGGCAGTTTTGGAAAGTGGACTATGAAGCTGTCAATAACACACTTCAACGACAACTACATCAATCAGCAAACACTATTAGTATAGAAGACATTTATGAAGCAATAACTACAACAATTGAAATACATATACCCGTCAAACCTCAAAAAGTTAACACTTAAAAACCGTGGCTGACCAGGGAAGTCTTTAAGGAGATCCAGAAGAAACCAGATCTTTGGCTTAAATATACGAATAGTAAAACTGAAGAAAACTATCACAAAGATCAAAAACGAAGTAATAAAACTAAAGTATGCAGGGTCAGCTAGAAGAACTTATGAACACAATCTATTAACTAATTATAAACAGTTCTATTCTATTCATGCATAAATCGTACCCTCAACTCCAGACATATCAGTTTCAGCATAATTGACAAAACCACCCAACAACCATACGAGTCAAGTTTGGAAGATGGAGAGTGCTTCGCAGAGCAGTTCGAGAGCGCCTTCACAAGACTGGACCCAAACACGGATATGCCTAGGCTCCCTTTAGAGACCTACTCCAGATTGGAAATGAGCAATATTATATTTACACCAGAAAAAGTGGAGGATGCAATTCAATCACTCAAATCTAACTCTACTCCACGGCCTGATGAAATCCCACCAGTATTTCTAAAAAATTGTGTTAAAACTATAAAAGAGCCACTATCTAACCTGCTTAACAATATTATTAGTACAGGAAAGTTTCCCGCAGTGTGGAAGAAAGCCATAGTTACTTCAATTTATAAAAAAGGAAACAAACAACATGCTGAAAATTACAGACTAATCAGCCTTACAAATGTCCTATGTAAATGCATGGAAAACATAATAACAAAGGAACTTACAGAATTTTTCCTGGCGACGAACATTATTCCCAAACAACAACATGGCTTTCTTCCAAGGAAGTCAACATTCACAAACCTTTTAAGTAGACTCAACGAATGGACATTAGCGGATGGTAATCAAGAACCAACTGATGTCATCTACCTCGACAAAGTTCTTAGACACTGGACACTGGAATGGAAAATGCCCCTGAACGACACTAAATGCACTGTCTTGCATATTGGTAAAAACAATCCAAAGCTTAACTATTACTTTGAGCCAACAAAAATAATATCAGTATCAAAACAAAGCGATCTAGGAATCACCATCACTTCTGACTTCAAATAGGAAACTCACATAGCACAAATGTGCAAAAAAGCTAACACAATGCTCTACCGAATTCAAAAATCCTTTAAAGACCTGTCTAAAGAAATGATACTGAAACTGCTCAAATCATATGTAAGACCTAAGCTCGAGTATGCCCAGTCTGTCTGGAATCCATATTATGTAAAGGAAATTCAACAGATTGAAAGGGTGCAGAGACGTATGACCAAATTACCGCAAGAACTTAAAGACTTGTCTTATGAGGAACGTCTAGCACAGCTGAACCTTACAACGTTAAAGGAAAGAAGAACTAGGGGCGATATTGTGGAAACATTTAAGATATTGAATAATCACTATGCATGTAACCTGAGGGAAATCTACCACTTTAATCATAATCATAATTTAAGAGGGCATAACCAAAAACTTTCCAAAGAAAAATGTAATAAGCTACTTCGAAGAAATTTCCTAACTAACAGAGTGGTCTACCATTGGAATGGTCTAAGTAACAACACTGTTAGCTCCACCTCCAGAAATCAATTTAAAAACCGTTTGGACCAAGAAATGAACAAAGAACATATGACATTTGTGCATTGCTCTGTATAGACTACGAACCTTACTAAAATAAGATCAATAAGTGATAGGAAAATTTGGCTAGAGTGTTTTAAACTGGGCTGTGATATTGTTTTGAATTTTTTTAACTAATTTGTGATATGTGAGACTGTTAAGGAAAATGAACTGTGATAGTAACATGAATAATCTGTGAAAGCAACTCGAAAAGACTCAGCAGTCCCATCGGATTCATCCGCCTACTGCTGATTACCATAATAATAATAACTGGATGGTTCTCTTGACTGCAAATAGTGATGCTCTTGTATTTTCTAGATGAAAAGGTATACGTTTAAAAATCGCTAAAGTTGAACGTTTTCTAGACATATGCTATATTATTATTACATGCAACATTACTCGGATTTTCTTTAGTAGAGGAATAAGCCGATTTTCGCATGATTGATTTTTATGTTTGGAGTTACATGAAATCAAGCCTTTATAACGAAAGGATCAACTTAACGAAGAAATCCTTTTTAGTCTTTCGTGAAACGCATTTCAAAATTGATCGAGGTCAAAGGTGGTCATACTGAAGAATTGTTATCTAAAAGATACCTTTTTAATTATCACGTTCTTATTTTAAATGATACGTTTTGTAGGCCTTCATTGAAAATAAATATTTGCTTAATTATCCCATTTTTCTCCTGTAAATTTACTAAAATGTCATCTGCTGTCTTGAGTTATTTATGCGATTTCTTATGAACTATCTAAACATATTTTACATTATTTTTGCACAAAACCAAGTACCACAAACCTCCCAGAAAAATGGGGCAGCTCTTTTGATGTGCAAATAGTGTTGCAGCTGACGCCCCCTAAAAGCTACCACAAAATAAATATCAAAATAAATATCAGATAATTTTTTCTCCCTTTTGAAAACCCTACATACTATATGACAAATAGTTAATAATAATATTAAATAAGCTTCAAAATAGAATTTTAAATTTGACCGCCTCTGTCTTTCTTAATATCAACCTTTAGAATAAGACAATTTAGCTGATTGTAATATTTTGGTGGCAGAAATTTACTGATGCTCTATGTACTATTACTTTTGGACCATTCTGCATAATAACTTTATATGAAACATAGGTTTTTACACAAAATATAATGGTCGTGAACTTCAGATGTTCCTTTTGGCCTCCAGGAACTAGTCCTTTTCCTAGATTGTTCTCTCCGGACATAGACTTTTTCTTATGGGTGATGGTATTGTAACAGATTTTTGATTGTGGTTTGCTATTGGGACGAAATATTTCTCCAAGATTATTTTTCGTCTGTAAGAAAGAGAACCGAAATCTCTGATATATTTTAAACAAAAATACATGATCGGTTAAAGAATCACTGACTCCAACTTAGAAATAGATGCTTTACCAAAGGAATTTTCCTAGACAGTATTTAAAATAAAACAAATAGGAACTAGCTATAAAAATATAGATAGTCTTGTTTTGAGTAGCTATCTATAGACACAGATAGATGTTTTAGTCAAATCTCCTAACATCTATCTGTGGTACCAATATTCCCTGATCTCATCGAAGCCGTTCGACGAGTTTCCCATGTAGGTCCTTTATACAAAATTTGAGTTCTATGAACGACAAGAGGTTTTGTCTCAAAAACAGGCGGCGTTTCTAGTTTAACCATACATTTCAGTATGGTGTACCTCAGGCATCCATCATGGGACCAATTTTGTTTATAATCTATATGTCAATGCAATGTGCTGTTCTATACTTTATTTAATCAGTGTTTCGTTTTCCTTGATGGCACTATCCTGGTGAATTCGGATAAGGTTGTTAATTTTTTGTGGAAAAAACAGTAAGAAACCTGGATTCTGATCTAATCAAAAAGGAAACTAAGAAATTGAAAGTAGCAGTCATCTTTTTGTAGATTTAAAGATGACCCTAAAACACTCATATGATTCACAGTTTTATCTTCATAGGAATTCTATTGTGGGTGTGGGACAATTCAGGTCAATCTTCAAAACTGTTAATAATTCAATTAATGGTTAGAACCGGTTTCGGGGACGTTATTACCGATCATGCGGAGGTTTCCAGAGAAACAGTTTGAGCAATATCTCACAATCATTGGTATAAAGCAGGCATCGGATACGGAAATTTCATGATGTTAAATTAATGGATCTAATGTTTCGTCCCGATTTCGTTCAGGATCGTCTTTTCACCTCGAGCTTGCCCGTCGAGATTTTTAGGGATTTTGGTCCATACGTTGCAAAATATGTTTCAACTGACATGTTTTTCCATCAAGTTAGAGGAGACCTATGAAGATGATGAGACTTTTGTTGCGAATATGCAAAGGTTGAAAATACCAAGGTATGATGAGTATGAGTATAATTTATTTGTGCTTATTTTATTTAGATGTAGGTATTTCCGTTGCTATAGGTATTTCAGTTGCTATAGGTATTTATGTTTTCTTTCGATGTTGCCCCAGCTATTGTAAGATAATATCTTCTGTAAGTTGACAATTTTTTGAACTAGACTCAACCAAAGCCAGAAAGAAATATAATCATATTTACCTACAAAAAATATTCCAAGTACCTTTATTACACAAATAACTGCTTTGATTTTTTGGACCACTTAATTGAAAATATTACTTATTTATAGGAAAACAAACTGTATAAGTTCCTGTGGGTCAATCTATACTAGAAATTATTTACTTTCAAGGCACCTAAAAAAGTCTCACCTGGATACCCAAACTTCATAATATAAAAAGCTCTTTCAGCTTCTAGGGCATGCGAATGTGGTTTAGGGTAGTTCGGGTCAAAGGGATGACCCCATATTTCATCATCTATACCAAAAATCCAGTCTCTTAAAATATGTAAGGGGCATGTCCATGATACTTGTTCAATTCCATTTGGGACCTTTTCGTCGTTAACAATTGGTCTAGATGTTTGTTGTTCATGGATGATGGGTACAGTGCATCTAACATGAAAAAAAATTAGGTATTAGCTGCAAATGTCGAGAGTTGGAATAACTCATTAAAAAACTCAACCAAAGCCAACAAATTAACATTAGCGTCTATAGTCACCGATTGGTATAACTATTATTACTTGATTTTTATAACACCAGGTTTATAGGACACTATGTCCAGCATATAAAACAGGTCACAGGCAAATGAAAAAAAAACTTCTTTTAAATGAAGTAATTAAATAATAAACATAGCCCAAGTCTGTTCTAATGCGAACAGAATACATTTCTACACAACTAAACGAATTATTTTGATGTGAAATAAAATGATTATTTTATTATCGGAACGATAGAGCCTACCAAAGCTTTTTTACAACACTAGCTACCACTTTTGACTCAATAAAGGTCGATCAAGCGCTCTAGGAGACTTCAATGCCCACAACACCAACTGGCTCAAACATCACAACAAAACCGACAACAAAGGTAGAGAAGCTGAAGCATTTGCCATCAGCTGCGGGCTCACTCAACGTGTAGACGAACCAACTCGAATCTCAGAGAGGGGCGAATTCGCCGCCCTCCTGGATCTTTTTCTAACCACCAATCCTGACCAGTACACAATTACAGTTGATCCGCCATTAGGTACTTCCAACCACAAACTCATTACAATGGATTGTGAATTGCCACTTCTACAGAAGGATCCACCATTTCCTCACAAAATCTGGCATTTTAAGTCTGCAAACTGGGATGATCTAAGGGAGTTCTACCTAGACTTTCCTTGGCTCGACGTCTGCTTTGGCACTGACGACCCTTCAGTCTGCTGCGAAGAGACTACGCAAGTCATCTCCCCAGGAATGGAAGCATACATCCCAAATTCCATCAAGTTACCGTCAAAAGGAAGGCCCTGGTTCGACAGAAGATGCGAAAGAGCTCTACGTAGGAAACAGCAAGCCTAACAAGTACTGGCAGCAAAATCAGATCACGGAAAATCTCAATTATTTAGTCGAAGCGAGAAACGAATGCAAACGTGCGATCGACGAAACTAAGGACAAACACAATCAAAGGATCATCAGGAATATCCTTATGCAATGCCCAAGTGGCAGGAATTTCTAGAACATAGCATAACGGCGACTACAGCCAAGGAAAAAGCAAACATGCTCGTCAAAATGTTTTCATCGCACTTTACCTTAGACGTCCCCCAAGGCAAGGCTCTCCCCACCATATCGAACATCAACACTGCCATGGCAGAAGTCAAGTCTCATCACCGTGATATTCGTAATATCCTTAAAGAACTAGATACGCAAAATGCATCAGGACCGGACGGAATACCTGCCATCGCCAACGAACTAACACCCGTTTTTCCAAGGCTTTTTTCTCTGTCTTACCGAAAAGGGATTTACCCATCTTCTTGGAAAGTCGCTCGAGGGCAACCTGTTCCAAAAAAGACAAGAAAACCACGCCCTCAAAATATCGCCCAATTGCCTTGCTTCCAATAATCTCCAAAGTCGTGGAACGTGTAGACAATCTGCAACTACTCAAGTAACTCGAGAACAACAGAATAATCAGCGATAATCAATACGGCTCTCGCAAAGAGAAATCGACAGGAGATATATTGGCCTATGTCACTCATATAGGGCGTAGGGCAAGTGAGAACTACGGAGTCTCGAGCGATTGCGTTGGATATTTCGAAGGCAATCGACAGAGTTTGGCATGACGGATTGCTCATCAAAGTACCGTCCTTCGGACTGCCAGCCTCTCTCTGCAGCGGACTTGCCAGTTTCCTTAAGCACCGAACTCTACACGTTGCAGTTGATGGACACATCTCAGACACATTCAACATTAACGCGGGTGTACCTCAGGCCGCAATACTTTCACCAACTTTGCATGCATATTAACGACCTGCTGACCAAAGCGAATAAGCCTGTTTATAGTTTTGCAGATAACAGTACCCTTGTCTCCCAATTTAGATCGGAAAAGCCTTTGCCAGCGACTGAGACTTATCACCGCAGGCTCGCGCATATTACAGCAATTAATCAAGACCTAGAGAAAGTTCAAACTTGGGGCGACAGAAATTTGGTTCAGTTCAATGTAGCAAAGACCCAAGCAGCCACGTTTACCAAGAGGGCCAATACGGCGGGAACTGACATCATTATGGCAGGATCGACCATTCCATCATCTTCTTCAATCGGAGTACTGGGTGTCTCGGTCAACAGCAATATGTCCTGGCATGACCACGTTGCCAACATCGCAAAATCAGCCTCCCAGAAGCTTGGTGCGCTATTTCGCAACAAAAAACTGCAGTTGCTCTTGCTCTACAAAGCGCAAATAAGATCGTGCTTAGAATATTGCACACACATCTGGGGTGCCGCACCAAAGCACAACCTGAGGCTACTGGATTCCATTCAGAAGAGAACTGTGCGTCTCGTCGGCGACCCGTAGTTGACCCGGTATCTGGATAGTCTGGAACACCGCAGACATGTGGCCGAAATGATGTTCCTAGGATTTGGCCCGCCTCATTCCGCCCCCGGCAACGCCTGTCAGACAGTCACGACAGACGGCAAGAGCGCACCAGTTCGTCGTGCAACTGGAGAACCTAGAACATCGCTTTACAAGAATTCCTTTGTCTGGCGCACTGCATCACTGTGGAACTCACTCCCAGGATATATGTTTCCCCCTAATTACAACCTACAACTATTCAAAAACCATGTCAATCGAAATCTTCGCATACACACCGCTCGTCGAGCGCCATAGGATCTCCCTTTAGCGTGTATGACAATCCGAAGGACGGTATATATATATATATATATATATATATATACACAATTGCATTTTCAAATAGGGAACAGGCATACAAATTATTTGGGACCCACTTATTGTTACAAATGTCAATGTTTGATTTTTTTATGACCTCACCACAAACTTCACCTACCAAAAACTGTCTGAAATATCAGTAACTTCACAGAAAATATAATGCAGAATAGAAAAAAATTAATGGGTCAAACAATTTTTAAAGACCTACATAACTTCAAAAATGGTAGGAAAAATTGAATTTGCCTCTTCAATTGGCGGACAGTGGATATTATGACCTAGGAATATGTTAAATATTTATCTTATGAAATACCCAACACATTTCTTTGGAACATTTTAGTCAGTTATCTAAATATTAACTGTGTTAACATGGTTACCTAATTCAGATTCAATATTATCGAGAATTAAAAAAAAAACGTTTTATTAAATTAAAAATAATTCTTTGGCGCACTTTTTTAGAGGACCAGTTTCGTTCCCTAAATGGCTCAAAGGGAGTTTTGAACATTATCGATACAAAAATAAACAGTTTTAACTGAACCTTGGAACAACAAATAAAGCAGTATGGTTTACTCATACCTTCTATAAATGTATTTTATTAGACATCGTGATTTTTCATTCCTTCACTTTACTATACAAAGCTTTAAGTATAACATTGTTTAATTATTATAATGACAGTGCAATCATTTTTATTATTGATGTGTAAACATCTTACGCGGCGGTATGAGGGTAAATTTCGGCAAATGGGACGGAAATATGCAAGCGGGTGGGACGGAAATGTGCAAGCGGATGTGACATCATAACAATGCGCAGTGATTTCTAACGCCAGAATATAGGCAACCAACTCCAAATAAGTGATTGCCTATATTCAGGCGGCACGCGGCCTAAGGTGGCATTCGATTTTCATGTCGATATGGGATATGTTTACACATCAGTATCTCGAGTACTAGCAGATTCGCTCAATTTTTTTTATTTATTATAATGACAGTGCAACAATTTTTATTTGGTGTTAAAATTGGTATGGAGATACATTTTTAGAAAGTAAAGAATACCGAATCGGCGACGGAGCTTTTTAAAAATGCCGCGCTTCTACGACGGTACGACGCCTTCGGTCCTCTAGCCACACTGTAAAAAAAACCCACAGCATTCATATATGGCGGTGTAGATTTTATACTTTTGCGCTTGGTCGCTAGTTTATTACAAATTACAAATTTAAACAATTTAGAGCTCTTTCTTATTGTTATCAATCAGAGGGCGAATTCCGCCCGTAGCTTTAGGAGCATAATAGGCATGATGCCATGATGTCATGTAAGAATGAATTACTATAAAGTTTTATACATAAGGGAAATAGTCAATTTCACTTTAAAAAATCCTGAGGCTAAAATATGAGGTTCTAGCTCGATTTCCCTTAGTCCAAAAATTGACGATTTCAGAAAAAAAAATTAAACTTTTTTATAAATATCTTAATTATCTATAGATTTCACAAAATATACTTTTCTGTTTTTTTGGACGAGAAATCGAGTTTCGATGCACATTGTAGATGGCGCCACTAGCAGCACTTCGCTTACATCTAAATGGACATAACTTTTTTGGCCTCAGTATACAGTATATTAGAAAAAAAATATTAGCAAATTCTTATTTCCTGGTATCTTTTGTCTCCACAAGGTATACCTGGTGTAGGTATCCATTGAGCAGTTGTTTACGAGATACGAGATAATAAACTTAAATGTTTTATTGTGTACTGACACTAATCGTAGCTAATGAATTAACAATGATAAGTAACGTCATTAGTTAGTTACAAAATAGTATTGTCGAACAATTCAATCTGACAGACCTTTATCATTTAATTTTAAAATTTATCATTTAAATCATGTTTCGCTATGATCGTGCCTTACATTCGCGTCTATACACAGGAATATCAAAATTCAAATTCATATATTACCATAAAGGTCAAAAAACGGACATTGGTTCGTCAGTAAGTCTTAACTAAAATAAAATCTACATATAAAACTAAACCTAATAGGTGAAAATTGTATGACATATATATAGGTGGTTTTTTTTTACATATTCCCACAATACATACATTTTACATTGTCATTGTTAACTCAGCCATGCAGAAAATATTCTTCAGTGGAATAAAAATAATTTACGTTGAAAAAATGCTTTGTTCTTGCGCCATATTCTCTATAAGCGGTACAATACAGTATGGCTCTTGGCTTCCGCATGCGCAGAGTACGGGTAGCCGAATGTATCAGAATTACCCATGTCTTTCAAAGTCAAAATCAAAGTCAAAGTATTTATTGATGTTAGTACATAAAAAATTTTTACACACGTCAATAATTGCTAAAGCTAACAGTAAAAATATAACATACAAGAGAACAAACAAATCAACAATACATATATAATAAAACACAATAAAAATAATAAGACCATTAAAAGATCAAGTGTTAAAGAAACTCACATTGGTTAAAGCTATACCCATGAAATTCATCCCTCGAATAAAATGCTCTTGAGAGGAGCATTTTTTTTATCACAGAAGTAAAGTTTGTTGAAGGAAGGTCTCGGATCACTTGAGGAATTTTATTAAACATTTTAGGTCCATAATAGTTTAGCGCAAATCTAGATCTATTTATTCTGTTATAATTAATTAATATATCTCCCCCGTTTCTAGTTTTGTGTGAATGTACATCACTTAGTTTTGTATACTGGTCAATATTATTTTTAACAAACTTAAGACTTTCAAAAATATACATGGAAGGCACAGTTAAAATATTCAGTTGGCTAAATATATCCCTGCAATCAGCTCGATAGGGCAACCTTGCAATAACCCGAATGGCTCTGCGTTGTAAGGCAAAAATTCTGTCAGTTGCAGCCGCGTGACCCCAAGAAAGCAAAGCATATGAAATATGTGACTGAATCAAAGCATGGAACGTCATAACAAGTACATTTCCCGAAACAATATCAACCAAGTTTCTTAGAACATAGATGTGCGGTAAATTCTTTTCAAGCGGTCTAGAGGTGTAGTGGTCAGAGTTTCTGCTTATCAGGCGGGCGGCTCGAGGTCGATTCCCGTCGGTGGCAATGCAAGTCTTTTCTTTTTTTTTATTTGGGTTGGCTCGGGTTAGTTTTGTTTGGTAGCGCTCCGGAGCGTACGAAGCGAGCGGAGGGCCATGCGTGAAGTTCTAGACGCTTGTAAACGAACGCACCCATACTCTGCGCATGGGGAAGTCAGGAAGCCAATGTGATATTCCTGTGTATAGACGCGAGTGTACCTTACACTAACGCTGTGTGTACCTCTAAGCTGTGCTATGCTAAGGCAGAAATGACCGATACCATATTAGTTTAAGGTTATAGCCAAGGAAATGAGAATATACAAATAGACGCTTACCAAACCGCCGAATTTCTGCCGCTATTAAAAGGCGTCTTCGAGTAACCAGTAATTATGCTTCAATAAAATATATAGCCTTATTGATATAAGAATAATTACATCAAAGCATACTTAAAAATAGGAATAGTACATATGCATGCTTTTAATTAAAAGAAACAAACAAATTTGAAACAAAATGAAGTGCAACGAAAGCAGTGTGCTGCTAAAGTACCCTCATAAAACAAGATAACCTAAACTAAATTAAAAACTTAAAAAGAAACTTGGTTACTTACACATGGTAAAGTATAAAGTAATATGTCAGTGAATAAAATATAAACAAATTGAGTTGTAGATAACTAGACATTAAACAATAGTGTCACTGAAAAGTTCAGCAACTGAATAGTAAGCCTTCCCAACCAGTATTTTCCTTACCGTCCTCCTAAATTGCTTTTAATTGCCTATCTTACAGACATTCAAGGGCAGGTGAGTAAAATAGTATATTTCATTACCAGTCCGGAAACTAGACTTTTCCGATGCCCGTACGACACTTTGTGGTGTGAGGCGTAGCAGAAAACCGGAACCGGAAGTCGTGCAAGCACGGGAAAAGCGTTTCTGGAGGTGTAATGAACGATATTTTTCATAATACCTCTCTGAAATCAAAACATAAAATTATTATAATTTTATGTAGGTATCCTAAATCATGACATAATGCATTTTGAATGGAAATGTAAGCAAAATATACTAGATTAATTATGTCGACTGCATCGCTGTATAATTTTAACTCAATTTATTATACTTTATGCCTATTTTGTAACTAAATAACTGCAAATTTAGCACTTCAAATTAGGGTACGGGAAAAACTTTTCCCTTGCTACCTCTCTGAAAACTATCATTTTCGACGTCTCTGTAGAGCAAAGAATGTAAGTCTTTCCGGTGCGCCAGCACGGGAAAACTTTTTTCCCGTTAATTTCAAGTGCCAAATTTGCAGTTATTTAGTTACAAAATAAGCATAAAGTATAATAAATTGGGTTAAAATTATACAGCGATACAGTCTACAAAATTTATCTAGTACATTTTAGCGTCAATAGTCTAATTTTAAGTAAAATTATTTTAGCGGGTTAGAAGAAGGGGGAAGACTTTTCTCCACAAATGAAAATGCCAATCTTTAGTTTAAGAGTTATGCATTTCGATGAGTTCACTCATCATCATCAGACTCTAAAATATATTTTTGTATAATAGAAATACATTAAAATAACAAAGGTACGTCAAAATTACAATAAAAGTCAAAATTATACAGAAAATTTTAAAAAACTCACCACACACTACTTAGCCATAATGTTGTGTGTTTACATAGCAAACAATGACAAAGGAAATAAATAAATTAACAAATTGGTACACGTCGCGACATCCAGTAAACACAGTTAAAACTAAGGTTTTTAAACATTGAATTAAAAGAAGGAATATATAACGGTGAAGGCGGAACATGCTCGAATTATCAATGGTCGTAGACAGAGTACTATAGTAGTAATACCCCGTATTTGGTGGAAATGAAAATACTCTAGGGCAGATTAGTTAAGAAAAGGGTAAGTTTAGAAAGAAAAAGGGGGGGGGGGGAGAAGGGTGAGAAATTAGTATTTGTCAAGGAGGGTATTAATTATTTATTTATTGGAATTCGGAAGGCTGTGTGGACTTAAGGAGTTAAAAAATAGATTACTATCAAACTTAGTCTGTTCATTAACACAAACATAATCTGGTGATTTTATGGCCTTGTTAATTTCAAGGATTTCTAGAAGGTCCAACTTTAAGCCTTTCTGGCAAACATGAAGAACTTCCGCGTCTGCCTCCGGTACGAATCTATGTCTGGCCTCGATAATATGGTTAGCGAATGGAGAAGAAGTATTAGTAATAAACTTATTTAAGTTATTTTCAATTAGTTTAGTATGTTCTTTTACCCTTGTTTCAATTCTCCTTCCGCTTTGTCCAATGTAGCACACCTTACAGTCAGGATGAGAACATTTGAGTCTGTAAACGCCTGATCTGTGGGTGGCTGGAATATTATCTTTGGTGTTAACCAGGTGTTTAGATAAGTTGTTTGAAGTACGATAGCACACACACAATTGTTTATCCGAATCCCTCAAAAAACTCTTAGCAACTTGATTGGATAATTTATCAAAATATGTAATACTTCTATATACTGTTACTAACCTGCTTTTCTAACCCTTTTTCTATTAAAAACTCTTTTCAGCTGACACAGAACTTGTCTAATATTATTATTCCTCCAAACTCCTTCCTTGTATCCTTTGACGTTTCCAATCTATTCCCAAGCATCCCCCCTGATGAATGTTTATCCCATATACGACATTTATTGTTCTTAAATTCAAATCTACCTACCCATATTATTTTAGAAATTTGTTCCCTTACAGATATTGTATTAAAACAAAACTTTTTCCAAATTAATGAAAAGTTCTATGCTCAGAAGTCAGGTCTAGCCATGGGTTCTAATCTGTCACCTTTTCTTGCAGAAGTTTTCATGTCTTTTATTGAAAAGAACATTTCAGAAAGCAACTTATATAAAAGTTTTGTTACATGTTGGTTTAGGTACGTGGACGACGTTTTCACTATTTTTACTGGTTCCGAAAACGATCTACAGGATTTTTTAAAACACCTTAATTCCATTCATGAGTGCATTAAATTTACGTATGAAAAAGAAAATGAAGGTCGTCTACCCTTTTTAGATCTATTGATTAAGAAATCTTGCACAAATTCATTGGAGTTTGAAATCTATAGAAAGCCTTCAGCAACTGACAATGTTATCCCCTTTTCTTCTAACCATCCTTTTAACCAAAAATTCTCAGCATTTAATTCACTTTTTCACAGACTTTTTAATATTCCTCTTTCCCCCAATGACTTTCAAAAAGAATTAAAAACTATATATCAAATTTCTAAAAACAACGGATATCCTGATAATGTCATTAATAAAATTTATTTTAAACACCTCAATAAATCGTTAAACAAAAAACTTTTATGTAAAGATAATAAAGTAACAGTATATAGAAGTATTACATATTTTGATAAATTATCCAATCAAGTTGCTAAGAGTTTTTTGAGGGATTCGGATAAACAATTGTGTGTGTGCTATCGTACTTCAAACAACTTATCTAAACACCTGGTTAACACCAAAGATAATATTCCAGCCACCCACAGATCAGGCGTTTACAGACTCAAATGTTCTCATCCTGACTGTAAGGTGTGCTACATTGGACAAAGCGGAAGGAGAATTGAAACAAGGGTAAAAGAACATACTAAACTAATTGAAAATAACTTAAATAAGTTTATTACTAATACTTCTTCTCCATTCGCTAACCATATTATCGAGGCCAGACATAGATTCGTACCGGAGGCAGACGCGGAAGTTCTTCATGTTTGCCAGAAAGGCTTAAAGTTGGACCTTCTAGAAATCCTTGAAATTAACAAGGCCATAAAATCACCAGATTATGTTTGTGTTAATGAACAGACTAAGTTTGATAGTAATCTATTTTTTAACTCCTTAAGTCCACACAGCCTTCCGAATTCCAATAAATAAATAATTAATACCCTCCTTGACAAATACTAATTTCTCACCCTTCTCCCCCCCCCCCCTTTTTCTTTCTAAACTTACCCTTTTCTTAACTAATCTGCCCTAGAGTATTTTCATTTCCACCAAATACGGGGTATTACTACTATAGTACTCTGTCTACGACCATTGATAATTCGAGCATGTTCCGCCTTCACCGTTATATATTCCTTCTTTTAATTCAATGTTTAAAAACCTTAGTTTTAACTGTGTTTACTGGATGTCGCGACGTGTACCAATTTGTTAATTTATTTATTTCCTTTGTCATTGTTTGCTATGTAAACACACAACATTATGGCTAAGTAGTGTGTGGTGAGTTTTTTAAAATTTTCTGTATAATTTTGACTTTTATTGTAATTTTGACGTACCTTTGTTATTTTAATGTATTTCTATTATACAAAAATATATTTTAGAGTCTGATGATGATGAGTGAACTCATCGAAATGCATAACTCTTAAACTAAAGATTGGCATTTTCATTTGTGGAGAAAAGTCTTCCCCCTTCTTCTAACCCGCTATAATAGCAACTCCACTTCAAAAATGGACTTCTACTTACAAATAAAATTATTTTATTTATTCTGACCTTACTTGTCACAAATACATCAAAACTAGCTGCCTATTCAATTACAACAAAGCATACAAACACATTTCCATTACAATGCTAGATAAATATTAGATACCTGTGTCTTGCTTGCCTTGCAAGGTTGACATGATTTTCGATACCTAAAATTATAATAATTTTATGTTTATGTTTAGATTTCAGAGAGGTATTATGAGAAATATCGTTTATTACAGGTCCAGAAACTGTCGTGCGCGCACGAAAATGCCTAGTTGCCGGACTGGTAATCAAATATACTATTCCCGTGCGGGCGCACCGGAAAGACGGCTTACTTTCTTTGCTCTACAGAGACATCGAAATTCATAGTTTTCAGAGCGGTATTAGGAAGTTTTTTACTATTGCAAATAATTGATTTGGTTTAAATTACCTGAACACCTAGTAAATTTTCCAATTTTATTAGATAATCTTCTACTGGCAACTACACAAAATATGTGGTTCATGCACACTTCACATTAAATGTTAAAAACATTACGTTTGAAATAATGTCTCCATCTCGGTCTCCAATGCCCCTCATCCCTCTATAGAACAGAATTTTTTAAACCATGTTTTTTGTACTTATCAGCATTTAGATATTCACTGCCACATGATTTTACTTTGTTAACTCTACCTCTGTTTAATTGGAAGGTCAGAAAATTTGTATGTGATAATATGTTGATCCTCTAGTTTTTCAAAAATTTCGTAATATTACTTAATATCTCATCATATATATTTGTTTTTCGTTTTGTTGGTGGCTATTAAAATATGCATTACAGTACTTCCCACCTTTGTAATCATTTTATTTGTTTCGCAATAAAGATTATTTTATTTTATTAGTTTTCAAAAATCAATGAATCAGCAGAAAGGTGCTCTTGCAAATAAATGGGCCAGGTCACTCTCTGGTCTAATACCTCAGCCTATGGATTACTTTTTATGGGTAACTCTTAATAGACACAAAAAGATTTGAGTTCTAAATAAACAAGACATTGACAATAAAATGGCATAGATCAGATCAATGGATATAAATGTAGTAATAAAATATAAATAAGTATGTTAATTTACAAATACATTACATAAAATAAAACAGACATAATACTACTAGTACATACATGAAACCATGAAACACAATCAAAACTAGTTCAAAAAGTTCTTCCAATAAAAAGAAAGTGCTCCGCACAAAGATGATGCTTAGATGTGGTATTCTCTAGACCAGTGGTTCCCAACCTGTGGTGCATGTACCACCGACGGTGCATGCAATTATTCCCGGTGGCACGCTAAGCAAAACATAAACAAATAAATACCCACCAAAAACAGAAACTAAAATCATCAAAAAAAACATGACAATTTTTAAATGTAAGTTTTAAGCCAGTATTGGGGCATTGTAATACAAACAAATAATTGTTTATATAATAATAATAATAATAAGCATCTTATTTCCAACAGTTACATCAACCACTTACAGGAAATTCAAATTGCAAATGACAATGATATATGAACAGTTAATACAAAATAATAAATTTAACCCTAACTAAATCCTATTTATAAAAAAAGAAAAAATATAAAAATAATAACAGTAACTAATTAAAAAGTGGTAATTTTAACCCACATTAAATTATTTTAATATTATTTACCTAAACATACAACTATTTTTTTCTTCAAACGTGAATAAATCCGTCATTACTCGACTGTGTAGGCGGCCGTGAAGTTTCGTTTTTCCTCCGCCGGAGCTTCACTTTTCCGCCGGCGGAGGTAAAAGTGTTGTCATAGCAACATAGATACAATACAAACAGACAACAAAATATAAGCGTCAACAACGCAAGATTTATTAAACTACAATTTGTATTTATCACTCAATTTGTGACTGTATTTCTAAAAATCACTAATTTAGGAACAAATTGGTTATTATTTAATCGAACTTACTCAATAAGTGCTTATCAATACGGAATTAAAACGCAATCGGAGACGCAATCTTAAAAAAAATAATTATTGTTGACAGTGTCCACTGACAGCTTTATGTTACATTACTATAGTAACAAACTGTGCCTATTCACCGCGACCGGTCTAAGCCGCCGTGCGAATCCACTTATCTTTAATAATAATTAGATATTTTTACTATTAAAAAGAGATGTTTTTGAATTAATTTGTCGACATTTGAAGAAAAAACAGCATATTTTATTTGGAGGAAAAGTTACTTTTCATGGCTTGCTCTCTATTATATACCACTCCGTTCGGCTGTTAAACACGAGCGCGCCATGAAAAGTATCACTTTTCCTCCATATAAAATAATATACTATTTTTTCATTGTTTGTCTCTTGACAATTAAACACGCTTCAAATTTCTCGAGCTGTCCTAAGCCTGTATAAAGTGTAAAGGAGGGCTACGATGAGTTTGTTTTCAACACGCAATATAAACTTTAAAACGGCTGATCGAAGGGACACCGACACCTACTAGATGTATCTTTATTGGACAAAAGTTGCTAAGGAACATGCTAGAAATTTAACATACAAAAAGTTATGAAGCTTTAGATGTAAGCAAAGTGCTGCTTGGCGGTTTCTACAATGTATATCGAAAAAAATGTATTTCCATTAGATGGATTAATTGGAGAAAAATGTAAATACCTATTATAATACTTTATGTAATATAAGTAGCTATTGCATTCTAGATGCAATTGCGTTTTACAAAAAATATATTAGGTACCAAGGTACTTACCTTTCAAAAAAGTAGTACTTTTTACCGTATTTGCCGAACAGGTATACGGATATTGCTACAGAACATACAATTAATCCTGTTTGAACCTTTTTATCCCAGAATATTATTTCGAAAGCCGTTTTTAACCTTCCACAAATTTTTTTAAAATAGTGTTTTATATAAAGAAACAAACGTTTCATTTTTCTTGAACTACAAAAGCAAACCCAACAGGCAACAACTGATTGAGTAGCCGGGCCGGGAATACCGGGATTACCGGGATGGGGATTCGGGACTTTGTATGTAAACAATAGAGGTGAGCAATAATTATCGATACGATGTATCTAAACATCGATGTGTTGCTCCGATGTTCGACGTTTTTACAATCGATATTTACCGCGAACAGTCCCAAGACGATGCCCGTACCACATCAGAGGGCTTCAGAGTTGCGCGCATTGACGAAAATATCTAATATTACACTTCACGCATGGCCCTCCGCTCGCTACGGGGGCGGCCGACAGAAGCTAGCCAAAACTAACCCAAGGCATGCCCAAAATGAAGAAACAAACTTTTTACACATAATATTAAAAATAAAAAAAAAGTCGAGCCACTGGAATCGAACCCCTGTCGCCGTATCGCAGACACAGCATCCAATCACTGAGCTACGAGACCAGTTGACATCCACTCGCTAAACCCTAAGGATATGGTTTTTGGTCAACAATGTAATGCGCGCGCATCACTGACCCGATGTGGTACGGGAAACGTCTACTCGAACAGTCGCTGTTATGTCAAAACTTGTTTTTTTTTTTAATTTCATTTTTACTGCAGACGGTGTTGCTAATAAAAAACTTTTGCTACTATAAGCAATGTAAACCATGCAGAATTCGGCAACAGTACACTGATATGCATTATAAGATCCTTTACACAAATAGTGCACTATATAAAAATCGGCCTTTCCCATTGGTCGATCTGCATGGCCCTTCGCTCGCTTCGCTCGCTACGGGGGCTCAAGAAAAGGAAACTAACCAGGTGCTAACCCAATCTAACCCAAAACATACCCAAAATCAAGAAAAAGAACTGTTTAGAAACACAATCTTTAAGAAAATAATAAAAAAAGCAACGGGGTTCTAACCCGCGTTTTCCAGGTGAGACCCAACGATCTAAACCTCTACACCACAAGAGCTCTTGATAGAAATCGATTACATCACGCAGACATATCGTAATACGAGATGGATCGACCAATAGGAGAGGTCGATTTTTACATAGGGCACTATTTGTGTAAAGGATCTTTAAATGCCACTGATATACCGTTATTTGTTGGTACTAGCATCTAGCCGTTGCCGGTAGCCCCGATCGCGATTTCTGCCGAACGGCACGATTTGTGTATTTAGGAAGCCTCGGCATTACAGAACCTCAGTTTAATAACGCCGCCTGATTGGCTAGGTAAGCACGTGTGTTACACTAGTGCCGCCTGTCAATGTTGTTTACGTTTTTCACATCACGCATTTGTATTCATGCAATGCCCTCCGCTCGCTGCGGGGCGCAACCAACAAAAACTAAACCGAACTAACACAGACCATGCCAAAAAAACTAACTAACCAAAAAAAAAATGAAAAATAACTTGCAAGCGCCTGGCGTCGAACCTATTACTTCAGATGCTAATCGCCTTACCACCTGAACCACATTCTTGCATTTCTGTAAAAGTCTCATACAAATGCGTGAGTGAGCAAACGTAAACATTGAGGGGCGGGGTTGGAGTTAACGCATGCGGCCTTATTTAACTGGGTTGTAGTAACGCGGTGGCATCCTAAATGCGCGCATAGTTTATGACGGTCATACGTTGTTTAGTTTACATTTGTATTTTTACATTTTCACTTCATGCAATGCCCTTTGCTCGCTGGGAGACGCAACCAACAAAAATTAACCCAAGGCATAGCAAAAAAACTAACTAATCCAAAAAAACGCAAGCGTCTGGCGGCAAACCCATTACTTTGCGTTCTAAACGCAAGATTTGCCAGCATTCGTGCTTTTCTCGAAGAGTCTCATACAAACGCGTAAAGTGAAAAAATGTCTAAACAATATTGACGAGCGGAGTTCAGGATCACGGCTCCCTGTTCCAACTAGACGCTTCTCTACTAGTACAGTCCCTGCTGGCATTACTTGTAAGTGAGACTGATAAACGAAGAAGAATGTAAAATATATGAGTGAGTTTTTCAAGTATTGAACCGTTTTTAGTGTATAAAAGCTTTGTTTTTGTTTGACTCGGTGTATTATGCTAAAATTGTAAAAACTTTTAAGTTTATTTATTTTATAAAGAGCAACTTAGTAAATATGATTTTAGTAAATTGTATTTTATCTGTAACATGCCGTTTAAAAAAGTTCAAAAGTTCAAATTTCATGCCTAGTAATACAGACATCGTTAAAACAAAGTATCGATGTTTTAAGCGCGATGATTTATGAAAATCGATATTTACCGATCGATGTCCCATATCTATTATGCAACATATGAAACCCAAGGTGAAACCCAATGATTATAAACAGGTGTTCATAATCCTTGGTGCAAATCTTTTTTTGGAAATATCCGTACGAGTCCTCCCGCTTGATGAGTCCTGTGCATTATAAACACATTTCTACAAGAGTCTAGGGGCTCCCACTAAATTTTCGATGCGAAACCGTTCATGCGCAATGGCGAAACAAAACTAATGGGTATTATTCCTAGATCATATATATGATCTAGGGTATTATTATGGCACTACAACGTAAAGGCATGGATAATTCCGATATATTAGCCATATTACGGATGCACGATTTCGCATCGAAAATTTAGTGGGAGCCCTAGGCGCTTGTCACATTTCTGTCATGAATGTCTTTATGGTTCAGAGAATTGTCTTCAGCAAACCTCGTGGTTCAGTGGCTAGATGGTGCGTTTCTGCCACGGCGACTCGGGTTCGATCCCAGTGACAGGACATGTTTTTTTAAAGGTTATATTTTTAAAAAGCTTTTTTTTTCTTCATTTTGGGCATGCCTTGGGTTAGTTTTGGTTTGGTTTGGTTCGTTTCTGTTGACTGAGCCCCCGTAGCGTGCGGAGGGAAATGCGTGAAGTGACAAAAATACAAATGTAAATATTGTGAGTCCAGGACTCAAGCGGATATTTCCAAAAAAGGTCTGCAATCCTTGGTACGCTTGGTAGAAACCTTTGACAATGTAAGAAACAGTGTAGAAAGCAACATTGGATTCATTGGAATTACAATACAAATAATGCACTGGGTCCGCCCAGAGAAGTAAACACGTTGGAAACGAATTACTTAATTCGCTCGGGTAGCGGAAAGTTTTCGCTTAGAAAACATATCCAAGCCCTCTGGGAAGCCTATTAACATTCTTTACGGCACTTTGGGTCGTGAACGATACTTCGATACTAGTACGGTATCGATACTTAGTGGTCGATTCCAAGTACTTTTGACATCGATACCTGTGTACCGATAATGTTACTGATATCGATACTAACGCCCTTATCGAATTAGGATCGCTTTTTAACCGAAAAAGAAAAAAGAAGAAGATTGAGTCTTTTAGTCATAGTCAGAGTTAGTAATATAGTTATTCTGTATCAATCAATTAAAGTTTGGAAACATTTCATGAAAGTAGACAATGAAACTGCTTCTTGCAAAATATGTTAAACATTTAAAAACCAGTGGAATAAATTACAAAAAACTTGTTTCTATGCAAAAATTTTAATGACAGCTCCTCCAAACTGTTTAACAAAATAAGAATACGTTCTCGTGATTATTATTACTGTGATCGTATTTTATTGTATGACATGCCCCTGAGCCCCTGATAAAGTGGTAAAACATTTTTTAGCTTAGCAACAATAATTTTTAAACTGGATTTAGCCTATTACAAAAATCGATACTTTTATTTTTACAGGAAGTTCATGATTTGATTTATTATACCCGTATACCCCTGATAAATGATAATGATAACTTGTTTTTAGCTCAGGAAATTTATTTTTAGACTACTAGAGTATGGAATCGATACTTTTGTGTGTCGATGCTGGTAAGCATCGATACCAAGTACCGATACCGATATTAGTCTCAGGCTCAGGTATCGATATTTTTCTCTCGATACCACGTCCCTACCTAATAGCATAAGCTATAAGCTGCTTCTGATTAGTCGATAGTCGCTCAGTTAGGTTAGGCTTTGGCAGCCAGCAACGCATATCCACGGATTCTAATGGGTTTCGCAATCGAGTAAAAATGCAGTGCTATGATTGGTGGGTTCAAGGTTAAAGAGTTAAAGTAAACATCACTTTCACTTTGTCTACAGCCCAGTGAATTTATTTCAACAAGTCTGACAGTGCAGTGGTCAGACCCTGTGTTTCTGACAGGATTCTGGCTGGATTAGTCCGGGTTCAGTTCCCGTCGGTGGCAAGACATGTTTTTTTTATATTTTTTTAGGGTTATGTTTGTTTCTTTTTTAAACTGTGGGTTAGTTAGTTTTCTTTAGTTGCGACCCGAGTGGAGGGCCATGCGTGAAGAGTTAACAGAACCCTTTTAAATTATCGGGATCAATTGTTGCATCCCCAGTTTTAATTGTCTTCCACGGAAAAAAAGAAAAGTTCCACATAACCTTACGAGGTGTATGCAGATTAACGCAAACCATCAAATTTTTAAGTAAAAGTAATTAGGTATTCTAGTGGTTTGCAAAGTTTGCATCAGTTACCATCATATCACCACGTATGTGCTTTTAAAACTGAAAAAATGCGGTAACAAGTGCAAATCCCCTAACGTTCAGAACAATCAGATTATCAGTCACAGCATCGCAATTTCACTTCATAAACTCCATTGCTATACCGTTTAGAATCCGAGAATATGCGTTGCTGGTTGCCTAATTGAGCGTCCAATCAGAAGCGACTAATAATAATATTATAATACATTGCCATAGGACTTTAAAGAATATTAATATGCCTCAGCCTCCGGCAAGATTCACAAAAAACGTAGCGTGCTAATGGTTATGAGGAAGGAGTAAGTCACTTGGGGAAAGATGATTCCTAACAGTAGCAAAATTTTCTCTGCACGTGGAAGTGTAGCCTTGTGGTGGCCTGGGGAAAAGCCCTGCAAAGAACCCTCTAACTGATACAAAACGGATATACTTTCGCCGAGTGAACCTCATCACAGATTTCACTAGTTCTGCCTTGAAAAAAGCTTTGTATTTTGTAAAAGTTGGTGGTCGTGACATAGTTTAGAACCAGACAAGGTCACGATTACCACCGATACAACATGAGTGTAACCCATCTGGGAGGGTCACTCCAGCTCTGGCTAAATCCGGAAGATGGCCGTGCTCAATGAACTCTATTAGAGTTCATTGGCCGTGCTGGCAAATTGCCTCGTAGTAGTATCAAACAATCCCTTACAATGGGAAACATCATCCAACCATCGAACAATGCTGTGCGCGATTTTATCTAAGCTAGGATAATTCAGATACATTTTTGAGCTTTTCCTTTTCCCAAGTGAGGGCTGTTCCAGTGACCGCGAATTCACGCATAAACTCGTGGAAGCAGATCAATCAGGCTAAGGATATTCCGATACTACTGATATGATGACATAACGGTATCGATATTTTGATTTTAATGCCAAGTATTTTAGTATCGATACCAACCTTACAATACTTTACAAGTATCGAATACCAGATCAGATGAGAAAGTATCGATACTTAGACTAGATATGAGACAGATTTACTTGCTAAAAGATGTCATTTTGTCAATTTCTCGAGCAATAATTTGAGATTACACAAAATTTATAATAAATTATGTGCAACCATAAAGTAAATGGTTCAGAGTTTTGGCACGTATGTATTTTTTTTCAAAACTTAGTTTTGTACAGAATTGTCACATTTTATTAGTCCATTGAGATTTAGATTGTCCAAGTTGGTCCCCCTGGCAATTAAATTGGGGTTAGGGTTATTTTTCCTACAAGTAGATTTATGAGATAGTTTTAATTTCTAATATCACTATATTTTATCGGGTTAAAACCATTGAACTGAGTGGTATGTGGTTTTACTTGATTTGCTGCATGTTTGCTTGTTTTATTATTTTGCTACGAGGCAATCGTCAGTGCCCCCCTTTTCCGGCGCTTAGACAGAGACAGAGCTACCCTTCTGCTTGTGTTACATGTTCTTCCAGTTTGAGGGACTATTACGTGAGAACCTCCAGTATGATGGGCCTGTGTCCCTGGTGATACCCGACTCTTGCACAAAAACTAAGCTATAAACTGCACAGTACAAATAGTCCCACTGGAGCATCCGGTTTCCCCCGGCCTGGTTCTAGCGTAAATGGGTATTTACTCTGGTTAAAAAGTACTGCAACGACGCATAATACGCTGGCTAGGACGTCCGATTCTTCCTCGGGGAGAAAAACGGTCACTAAATGTTTGCCACGTGTCGCCTAATGGCCTGTGCCAATGGCGCCCAGAGAGCCATTCCCGAACGCGTTCACTCGACCGATGACGAAGCAGAAGTGTTTTACTTGTGTTGATTGGCCACAACAAACAATTTTAACCTCAAAGTTAGGTAAGTTGGTACTTACTAGAAATATCAAATGTCAATAAAATATTCTTTAACCTGGCCAAAAAATTAAACCAAGTTCGAATTTCTTGGCAATAAATTGAGACAAAAAATTGAATTTGAATACAGCTAGACGCGAAGACAAATTGAAGATTAACTTTTACAATTTCTAAAATTTCTTAGCCAATTCGCCTTTCGTTTTCCTATGGCACGTGCGCGATATACCAAACCCTTTTCAGATGTTTACTGTATAAATATTTCTTAATTCTGGAACTATCTATGACCGATATTTTGAAGTATCAATACTTATTTATGTGTATTTTAAAGTATCGATGCTTACGTTTTGATACTTGCGGAAACCAAAGTTTTATACTTTGACAGTATCGCATATCCTTAATTCAGAGTATTCAGACTACGTCACGTGTTCTCGAGTCGGAACTGTTTTCACGTGAGAAGAGAAGACGTAATAGGATTAATAGGAATGTAAACTTATCGATTTGCAGTGGATGGAATAATGGAAACAATTACGTATTTGAAGAATACAATACATCTTCACTCCACTATTCCCATGTGGGAGGTGTTCCAATAATTCAAGAATTACCTCTTGAACCCGTGATCTCGAGTCATTTAAACGGCTCTCACGTGGGAAGAGAATACGTAATAGGGATGTAAACTTATCGATTTGACCAGGGGGTAATTCTTAAGTCATTGGAACAGCCCATAATATATATGGAACGTGAGAAGAGGGGATGTAATAGAGATGTATTGTATTATTCAAATACGCGATTGTCTCTATCGAATGGAATCGATAAGTTTACATCCCTTTTCTACCTTGTTTTCCCACGTGAGAGCTGTTCCAACGACTCAAAAATACGGATCCAGGGGGATAATTCTTGGAGTCGGTGGAACAGCTCTCACGTGGGAAGGGAGGATATAATAGAGATGTATTGTACATACCTATATCTATTGAATTTTATAAACGTTTTAGTGTGGATAAAATCAAATAGATAAAGTGGAAAATATAATTCTTGGCGACCGTAATGGTGAAGATATAGTTATTTTGCTCAATTTATTTGAAGAATGTTTTTAATAATGTGGATATGAATAAACTCAAAAGCCAATACTTGACTTCTACGTTATGAAGTTGTTTTCAAATAACGGTCTTCACAATCTTCTGGTAAATTTACCAATAACAATTGTTTCAACAATTGTACCTATTCACCAGCGGAGAGTAATGCATAGGCATAGGGCTAGCTCGCGTTTCCGTTTCGATTATACTCTTGGTGATTGGAGCGCTCGAGAATTCTAATTGAGATCACGCCTGGAACACGTAGTACAGAGAATCAACTGCCCTGCTGGCAGTGCTGGCTGAAGCCGGAAGCCTGTCGCGTGGCAAAGGACACTTCAAGCTGCTAAGCTGAATTCGCCAGACTTATTTAATCACAAAATTGTGATTTAATGCAATATTATGTAACAAGTTTTTTACGCGTTGTTATGCCCGATCGCCTCTCATTCGTGCATACAAATAAGTGAAAATGATTAGTAAAACATGTCCACCTTGATGATTAGATCAAAATGGCCTTCAGTGTGAGTTATTTACTAAAAAACCGTAGAGGAAACGAGCATTTTGCTGTTATGATAAATAACTAACACTGAGGGGCACTTTGATATAATTATCCAGAAGTCGATATTTTACTAATAATTTTAAAATTTTCTTTCTAGTCGGTAATAAAATAGCTGATGGTTGATAAAAAAATATATCAAACTCTCTTATCTAAACGGTCATTTGTAATTGTGTATTGTGTTTAATGAATAAGTAATTATCATACCAATGGCGATAACGTAAATGTATCGCAGTTGACTTGTACGTAATGATAATTAACGTTTTTTAAGTTCATTTCCTTGCCGAATTGCAGATTTATTGCAGATTTAGCATGCACAGCGTTGCCAATTCTTAGCTAAGTTTCGAACTTTTTATCAGCTTTTCCTTCTAGGTACAGAAGCCGAAGTGTGGAATCGAATCAAACTTTATTTTAAATGCACATTTTAATCAACTATGGAATGTGCCTCACTTTTAATTATCATTATTTAAAATTCAAGTACTTGAAAATGGTCCAGAAGTAGCGAAAATATGATCTGGGCTAATTTGCAGAAAAGACAAACGAACTTGCTTTTCGACGCTTAAAACGCCTCAAATTACATACAAAAATCTGAAGTGTGGTTATAGACCCGTTAACATTTCAGTTCTTGAAGTGAAAATATTCAATTTTTTCGACGGCATTGGTCTGTGCCCAGGAATGCACAAAAATTCAGTGCTGTGTATATCACTTCTATATAATAATGAAGCAAGCCCATTGGCCTGCCAGTAAATGGCGGTTGCTGCGAGGTTCATGAAAAAAACTGATTTTTAACCGAAGGCACTTTTGCTTACAAAATCGACAAATGTTACATCATCGGCGTTGAATTGAATATTATAAAACTGCAAACAAATTAATCGAAACTACCGTGCTTTTATATCAAGAATGTTGACGTTTAGAACCAAGATTTCAGCAAACTCGTTCTGTATTTGAACCGATTTCACGAATTTTGACGTTTATGAAGTAGAAACCAGCGAACCAGATTGATTTACGGAACTTACCCTACCTAATTGATATTAAAGCTTGTTACTATTTCACATCCATAAATAGGCAAACAAATCTGAATAATAAAGAATCCTGGTTTATTTAATTAAACAATGCTTCACATACATATTTATCATTTTCAACTTCCTTTTTGTGCCCTTTGAGCATCAATTGAATTTCCTCCAGAGTTTTTCCTTTCGTTTCTGGTACGAGAAAGTAAATGAGTATAACCGCGGTAAAACTTGATGCACTGAACAAATAAAACGGCACGTGTATTCCATAGGTTTCCACTAGCACCGAGTATATGTTAATAGAAGCAATAGCAGGAATAACGTAAAACAAATCGGCAATGGTCATACCAAGCGCTTTGACTTTGGCTGAAAAAATTTCTGCCGTGACCACAATCGGAACTATGCCCAGTCCAAGCTTGAACGTGGCTGCATAGGACATCACGCAGGCTATAGGTATCCAGCTTATGGACTCGACGTCATGTCCAGCATGTTTTAAATGAAAATAAACCGTCATTATTAGCAGGGCTACTCCAGTAAGTAAACCGGACGTTATCAGCAAAAATTTCCTGCCGAATTTGTCAATGATCACTGAAGCGGATGTGACAGCTAGCAACATAATCACCGCAAAAAAAATTGCTGCAATTGATGTGCTTACATAGATGGAACCTGCTTCTTCTAGAATCATATGAATGTTCATCAGAATCACACTTATTCCCACGCAGTGCTGTGTGGTGTTTAGCAGAAACATTACCAGTAGGGCGTAACGGTTGCTACGGATGAGGATCATGTCTTGAGGCCTGCCTTTTTCACTCTTCTGTCTCTCTATAGCCATTTTTATCTCTTCAATTTCTTTATCAATATTTGCTTTTTTTGATCTAAGCCTTGTTAGTGCCTTATGAGCTTTCTCATCCTGGTTGACATACACGTAATAGTAAGGGGATTCAGGCATGAAAGGGAAGAACACAATCTGTAACAGAAAAAATATTAATTGCTCTCCCAAGGACTGGTAGTCACGATGATCAATTTTTGGTCTAACTTAACTAAGAAGATATAATACGATGCCGGAACCAATAAAATTATTACCACGACCTACGTTATAAAATGTGTAACTTGTAACGTTATCAAATTTGTATCGAATGTAGAGAGTGATGTTGGGTTAGTTAGTAAGAAAGGACCCTTGGGCCGTCTTGCAAGTGGAGAGCCTGCCAAGAAAAGACTTAAGAAAAAGCATATCCTAGCACAACATATAAAAATTATTCAACCAAATACAACTAAATATCGCATCTACTTTCGTACTCGAACTTTGCCATCCCATAATACCTACTAAAATCTAAAAAAAAATAAAAGTAAAAAAATAATTTAAAAAAACAAGCTTTTATTTAAATGCACTAAAAAGAAGAAAATAAAATTTGAGGTAAATCAAATCCATTATTTTGTTACATTAAACATTTTTATATGATATAAAAGCTTGTCGCGAGAAATTTAAACAGGAAAATCTTACGACAAGCTTTTATATCATATAAAAATGTTTAATGTAAACAAAATAATGGGTTAGTGCTTCAAATTTTATTTTCTTCTTTTTAGTGCATTTAAATAAAAGCTTGTTTTTTAAAATTATTTTTTTACTTTTATTTATTTTTATGAATTCTGTTAATAAAGCCTGCTTTTATGCTTCATTAGATTCGTCAAATTCATATTTTATTTTCGGTTTAATCATTTCATGACCTGTTGGTACCACTGCGCGCTGCCTAGCTTGGAATCTCATATTTATCTTTCGACTTGACCGGTTGCAATTTTTGTAAAAATCTATTGGCAATATTGGTTAGTAGGAATGGGCTATTTCCAATGGTTGCTGCTGTCGATTTCGATTTCGTCCCGGGCGCATATATTTTATTCTTAATTATCATAACGAGTCCTACCGCCTGACGAGTCCTGGGCTGCGCGCGTATCACAATGTTTACCATAAACACATTTCTGACAAATAGATGTAATTATGGTCCAGGGGATTGCTTTCAGTGGGCCTCGTGACTCAGTGGTTAAATGCTGTGTTTGTGATACGACGGCCCGGGTTCCATTCCCGTGGCAAGGCATGTTTTTTTAAGGATGTGTTTGTAAAATGTTTTTTTTTTATTTTGAGCATGCCTCGGGTTACTTTGAGTTAGTTTTGGTTTGGTTGCGCCCCGGAGCGAGCGAAGCGAGCAGAGGGTATTGCATGAACTTAGAAAAAAATACAAATAATGTAAACGTAGACATTGTGATGCGTGCGCAGCCCAGTACCGGCCAGGCGGTAGGACTCGTTCCGATCTTTAAGAATAAAATATATGCGTTCGGGGCCCGATATATAGTATGTTCTGCATTTGATGCGTGGTCCACAAGCACACTATTTTTAATTTTATTTTTAATATCGATTTGTTAAAGTGTTCTTTTAAATATTGCGTTTTAACGCCAAAGTTCTGAGTATTTATTCCCATTATAAAAAAAGGTTGATTGGTAATTTGATATTCTTGCAATTCCTGTACCTATGCGTAAGTATCAGGAATATAATTTTTTGGGGAATTTAAAATAAAAAGTTTCACATTAGCCATAAAAAAAATATGAAAATTCAAATGTCAAATTGTGTTAAAGTATTTATTCATTTACACGACTGACGATGGCACTGGCGATGGCGTAATGAAAAAAATGCAGGGAACAGGAACTCCTCCATACTCCATAGAATGTAACAACTCCGCATTAGGTAATCTTTAAGATTCTCGCCTGTAACTTAATTTGAAACTTTCCATATCTTTATGACAAAATCATGATAACCAAAATAACTTTCTTTGTTAAGACCTTGACTTTCGTTGGCGAAATTTTAAATATTTTTACTAAAAACAGCAAATGACTAGTTACAAACCTCACTCGCTGTCAGTATTATCCCAATGGTAGGCACAACGTAGAAAGGCAACAGAGCCCCTGCTGAATAAACAATTACAAAACCCAATAGTAACATGGTATAGATGGAAGCTGATAGAAATCCTCTTATTCTAGGTTCGGCTATTTCCGCAATATATATAGGGGCCCCAATAAAAACCATATTCCCCGCCACTCCAGCAAGAAACCTTGATATGTAAACCACAATCAAGCTGTTCGTGCATAAAATCATTATCCAGCATATACAACCCATTATGGAGGCTAGAATCATCGAGCGTTTTCTTCCAAGACGGTTTACCACGAAGATTGACGTCGGTAGGCCTGCGATGGCCCCATACAGAAAAATGGTTTCCAATAATTCTCCTTGGTGGTGAGTTATAGGAATGTGAGTTGAGTTGCTCATCAAGTAAGGAACCATAGGTGCAGACCAGCCATATGACATTCCGTTGGAAATGGCCATGAGGGTACCTGAAATATTTAAATATGGTTGAAGGGTTCTTATTTACATTTCAGTTTATAGAATCATACAAGAATATTTAATTTTAATCAAACTTTGCATGGATAAAAATTATTATCAATATAAAAGTAACTATTACCAACAACTTGAAGGCACGGCAATGGGCAACTGTTTGTGGCCCTTCTTAGCTAATCTTTTCATGCGTAAATTTGAAAATTATATCAGTGACTATTTTCCAGGTATGAGGATGACATTTTTGCGATTTTCGACACAAAAACTCTAAATATCGAAGGTTTTTTCCCCACAATTAATAGTATATTGTTCAATGGCTATCAAGACACGAGCATGAGATACGATACGAGTCGTAGGCGAGTGTCGTAACGAATAGCCATCAAATGTGATATGCATACACTATTTCTTCTACAACCAGCCATACTAATGAAAAATAATCTTTTTTTTTAATTTACTTAGTATATTTTCTATGAATTATCAAAATTGATAAATATTAAATCTATCATGATCATGGCTGTCTTTGATATTGACCGTGATGCTGAATTTTGATTGGTTAAAACCCAGTTTTGTAATGAAACGTCAGTATCGTAATGCACTTCATTACGTCTAATAAATCAATTAAAGTATAGGAGTATAGAAAAATTTACTTACAATGGCCCACTACTATTTTTGGATATTCCAGTAATTAGGAACGACAGTAACACATTAAGATTTATAGAAAAAATACTGCCACTAACCGATATATTATTATTATTATTATGATTTAGATTTACGGCATTTGCACTCCCTCTAAGGAGAACATTCCTTATCCCAGATAAAGGATTAAGCTCTGAGGGAACCCTTTCCATGTTATTGGGTCCTTGGTGGCATCTACGGATTTCCTACAAATTTTCGGATGGTACGGGCTGTTGCGAGAAGTACTGCTTTCTGCATCAATTTGGAGAGATGTTCGCTCAATCCGAGTTCCTTGATGTTTATTAACAGGTTCTTTGGAATGAGTCCTGTTGATGACACAATGATTGGCACCGATCTTACTCTCTCCATTCCCCAATGTTACTGGATTTTTTGTTGCAAGTCTCTATATTAATTTGTTGATCTTTTCGGCAGGATTGGCATACAAATTGTTGTTGTTGGACATGACGATGTCGATCAGCGTAGCTTCCTTGGCCCGCTTATCTACGAGAATGACGTCCGATCTATTGTGGATCGCCGTCTGGTCAGTAATCACAGTGTGGTCCCAGTAGATCTTATGGTTGATATTTTCTAAAACAGATTCGGGTTAGTAGCTTACCTTTTCCGTCTGCAGCAGCACAGCTTGTCTGCTAGTTCCTGATGGATTACCTTCGCAACTGCATCGTGCCTGACTTTATATTCTGTTGCTGCGAACGTTTGGCATCCAACCTGTAATATGGAGGATGCTCTCAGTGGTTTGACAGCCGTATCGACATCAATCATTCGCCACCGAGGCATCTCCAATTATGTACATGAGATAGTTTCTGGTGGGAATCACTTGATCTTGAATAGCCAGCAGAAAACCGTCGGTTTCGGGGAACATTTGTCCTGAAACTAACCAATACTTCGACGCTGTATTGTCGACGTGATCCTGGGTAGCCTCATTCGCATGCCTCCCATGTAAGGGCTTTTCCTTCCACACTCGTATTTTCTCAAGGTCGGTATGATGCCCTATGAACTTCTGAGGAATTCGCTTTCCTGAAAATAATTGCGCAAATTATGTATTTGGCGATCCAATTGCCGCTAGACCTCTTCCACCTAGATGTCTTGGCAAGTTTGTCGCTTCCCTGCGGTCCTCGGATGGTGTTTGTGTAAAGGTTCTTGTTTACGCTGGAGATTTTCAATGTCAGTGCCGGTCCATGCTACCAATCCAAACGAGTATCCAAGAACTAAGACGGTATAAGTATTGATAGCCTTGCAGAGATTTTTGCTGTTAAGTTGAGTTTTTGCCAAATGTTTTATCCTTCTAGTAAATTATTCTCCTGTTGATTCAGCCTTCATTGCGCCATGTGTTATGCGCATTGTTTGTTTTATTCCGAGGTACTTGTAAAATTCATCTCCCTTCATTGCCTCGATGTTCTGGCCGTCCCTAAGTTTAAAGTTACCTGGACATACTTTACATCGTACGATGTTCACTGTACGGCACTTTTCCAGTCCAAACTGCATTCCAATATCCATGGAGACTTGTTCTACAATCTTCAACATTTGCTCCAGCTGGTTTTCGGTAGCTCCCATAAGTTTTAGGTCATCCATATAGAGCAAATGATTGACTTTCTCTCCTGCTTCGTTGTTGTTTTTGATGTTGTATCCATAGGAAGTAGAATTCAGCTGGTGGGATAGAGGGCTCATCGCAATACAGAACCATAGCGGCCTGAGAGCGCTTCCTTGAAATATACCTTTTTTATTGGTATGTTTTATTATTATTATTATTATTATTATTATTATTATTATTATTATTATT